>JBBIGC010000018.1:18191483-18218291 GCA_037576955.1 Lepidarchus adonis
CACATGAACTCTTATTCAACACAGTGCACTATTAACCCCCATCTCACCCACCAATCCACATGAACTCTTATTCAACAGAACCCCCATCTCACCCACCAATTCACATGAACTCTTATTCAACAGAACCCCCTATCTCACCCACCAATCCACATGAACTCTTATTCAACACTAATGGTGAATAAAACATAAACAATATGGCAAAAACCACCCTTCCTATCTCTATATAAACACCAGACTCTCACACACAGAACATGCTCACCTCTTGGCGCTCTCGTATTACCGTAAAGCATTTAGTAGACATTCAACTGTGTTCTACGACCGTACATGACCGTAAATATGTACATTAAAATAACATATATTTTATTAAGCCAGTGACATAACCACAAAGTTTCGTAAGTCGAGTATTACATAAGTTGAGGACCCCTGTATTCATTTATACAAGTATCTAAAAAGTATTATATTCAAAGTAATAATAGTTTTAGACAGCTGTGAATGTGTACCATAGCTTTCACAGATTAGCTCCTTGTACTTGCGTCCAGCATTGGAGATAATGTGCAGGAGGATGAGAGCTTGGGCCTTGTCCTGCTCTTTGGTCTGCTTCTGACCTAAAATCTCCAGCAGGGTTAGCACGCCTCCCACCTCCAGAAATTCTATCAGATACCGTTGGCTGACAAAACAGTGGAAAAAAGGACATCTGAAGATAACCTTGGACCAGTGTGATGTATCTAGCAGCAGAAAGACTGAGAATTTTACTTACTTGCAGGTAGCTGAAAGAAAAACTCCCAGTGCTTTCAGCTGAAGATCTAAACAAGTGCCAAACATGTAGCTGAAGAGAATACAGTAAAGGAACCATCTGCACACATCAACACTCATTTAGTACATTTGTACATTCTGTGTTTTCTCACAATAAAACAAAGGAACTCAACCTTGAGACATGTTGCAATTTAGCTGACATAACCACATTACATTACAGGTACACCCACAGTGTGTACACAGCCATGTTCAAGTGGACATTGGGTATTTCTTCCACTAGAACCATCAAATTGCATCAACAGCATCAAACCAAGCTTGAGAATCATAAGTTATCAGCTTAGCTCAGAGGGGCAGAGTCCCACACATTTCAGTCATTTCTGCCAACACACCTGATTCAACTCACCAGTGCAGTTCTGCTATTAGGTAAAATCTTAATGTTTATTGTTTCAGAAACTACTGTTACACTAAAACTTATTCAGTAACTACAATGAATGTTATACAGTAGTATAGGCAGTTCAGTAACTACTACACATTATCTACTATAAGTTATTCATTAACTACTAACATTATTTATGTAGTGCTTGCTACAAAATATTCATTATCAGTGTTTCCCACTTGCCCATTCCAGCTCTAACACACTTGGTTCACTAAAAAATTAAAATCAGAACACCAGAGAATGAAAAAAATATGACCTGAGATTTTTAGGCTTGCAGTTAAATAGTTTATGCATGTTTTATGTTTATTTTTGCCTTTGATGCAATTTTACAGTCTTTATTTTTCTTCTCCATTTAATGCTCTCCTTCATTCCTGTAGAGCATTTTGAGCTGAATTGCTTCAGTAAATAATTAAAGTTTATAGTTATAGTTTACTATTACTCTTACTGAAGGCTGGGAACCACCATAGCAGATATGAGTAGAAGAGTCTACAACTATCCTAAAGTGAAAGGTTTACTTCTTTAATTCAAAGTTAAAGTAAGTAAAAGTAGCTGCAAGACCTGGGATTCACTCTTCTTATGTACATCACTATAATGTTATAGTATGATTTCACTTTGAAAGAAGCAATCACATTCTGCTGTGTGGGTGTGGATACGAAAGTCTGATCCAGGCAGTAATGCGAGACAGAAACAGACTGGCTGCTTGAGCAAACTCCAGCTCCAGCTCTGGACTGGTCTTCCCAGAGTGTTGAGACAGGAAGCACTGCAGCATGCGCCTGCGAACACGCGCATTTCCTCTGTCCCACTCGCGGAGAAAAGACATCAACCTGCGGCCAGCAGACTGCTCCACGCTGCTCAGCATGCTTACAGCATCATCATATCTGAGAGACAATATTTTAATATGAGATATTAAAATTCACTTCATCAGCATCTTAATCATCACCATCAGGGGCCCTATGCAAAAATATAATATTCTCATACATCCTGTCAGTGCTGGGTCCTTGAAATCATCCTAACTCCTCTCACCTTATGATGCCAAACCATACTCATTCTCATGTTCATTGCAATTAACATCATTATCATTGTCACCATCTTGGTCATCAACATTTAAGTCTACCTTAAAGCACAGAGCTCCATGAAGAACCATAGTGGACCCAACATCAAAAAATTAGAAGGTAAGTTTGTTGGACTTAATTCTTCTCTTTTTGCTACTCACCTGGTCAAAAATAAAATGATAAACCTTTGACATTTGAGGTTTGACCAACTGCAAAGCAATACAGACTTTGCCGCCAATCTAACAGAATAAAATCATACCCAAAAACAGAAATAAGGAACTCAAACTAAAAAAAACAACAACGGCAGATTGCTTCACTAAATTCATGAACTTCTTTAATTTTCTGAAGTTTTGCTTACTATAAATGCTAGATCTTTAAAGCATTTCCATGAGTATTACCTGCTTGAAAAAAGCTAAAGCTTTACTGTTTCTGGGCTGAACAGATAACACAAACGCGGAACTAAAATGACAAGGTGTTTTACACGAACTCCTTAGAGCGCTACACTGCTTGAAGCGCGAGTTGTGAACGTTTGACATGAGTGAAAATTACTGCATTCCAGCGAGGACGAATGCAAAGAAGCGAAGCTAATATCGATGTTCGTCAGTAACGTCAGTGTTTGCATATATCCGTGTGTTACTACAGTTTCGTTGAGTTAACGTGCGCTTAATTACGCCTTAGTCTTGGTATGTTTGTGAATAAGCAACGCAATTGAATTAAGCTATTGAAATGTCAGCAGTTTAACATGATGTTATGTTATCCCAACATAAATCTTATTTTACCAAAAAGAAAAAGAGAAATTTAAGAACACATAAGAGAAATCGTACAAAAACTTGTAAGTCTCACTGCTCAGTTTATTTTGTTTTTGTTCCAAATAAACTGACCTAAAAGTTGTGAACACTTAATATTGCCGTTGTACTTTGTCATCATGTGCGCCTCCCTGAAAAAATCACTGGGTTCAACTTGCCCACCGCGTACCGCGTTAATTTGGTCTAGGGTCGCCACTGCTCTCTCTCCGCTGTAATTTCAAGTCTAACTTTAACAAACTAACACGTTTTCATGACTTTAAACAAAATGTGTATAGAAATGGGTATATGCAACTTCACCGAGGAGTTCCATCAGGCGGTTTTATTGATTTGGATGACGCTTACAGTTGCTAAGCAACGTTTGCAGATACGGCGGCCAAACAGGGACAAACGCGCTGTGTTTTACAGTTCTAAATATGGCTCATTCGCACTTGTTAAGAGTAAACGCTTCGTCTGTTCATTTTCAAGTGGAAAATAGATTCGTTAAAGAGACAGTAAAATATGAACACCTAAGATGTGAAAACTTTCAGAAATCATTCTAAAAATACCCCCAGTGGAGAGAGCATTTTTTTATTTGACCCTCACGATTAGAGGGTCACAGGTTCAAATTCAGTACCACCAAGGTTCCCTTCAGTTAGGCTCCGTCCCATTAAACTGCTTCCTGAGGGATGTTGACAGCTGTCGTCGTGGTTCACTTTGTGTGTTGAAATGTGTTCACAGTGACAAATAGTCCATTTAACTGTTTGTTTGTTACTCAAGATGTCATATTACCAAGTAGGACCATGCAGAGACTTTTGGAGGAGCAGGTGCTCAAAACAGGATGAGACCACCATGCTATACCGGATGCATTTTTATTGCTATGGTGGGCCAAATGTCGTCCATTTTATTTCTATTGTCCTTTGTCATACTAGATAGTATGGCTTCTATAAAAGATTTAACTCATCCTTGCAGTAAAGAAATGTGACCAGTGTCATGGTACAGGTCATGTTTATTTTCCTTTTGTCACATGTCCTTGTCTTACCTGCCTTAATCCCAGCCTTAGCCCTGTTCCACCTGTGTGTCTAGTGTCCACACCCTTGTCAGGTGCTCCCTTTCTACCTTGTATATTTAAGCTCCAGTGTGTTTCAAAGCCTTTTTGATCGCCATAATGTTTCCTGAAGTTATACGTTGGTGTTATATTCTGCTGTTAGAGACTGTTGTCATTACATGCCATGTTTTTGTAATTAAAACCATAAAAGACAGCAAGGAATATTCCTTGCGTTTGCTTCCTACACACCACCACACTACAACCAGATAGGATAACATTTAAGGCCTATATATTACTTTTTGTTCTAAATGTAATGTTAACATACTGACATAAATATAAAAGCCTAAAATATGAGTGAAAGTTGTCAGCAACAGCAGAACAAATTTAAAAAATAATTAATATAAATAATAATTTAAATAAAACATGAATGTAAGCCTAAAAAAGGAGAACTGAACTTACAAAAGAGTAAAACGACTGCATATTAGTGCAATGGTTTTCACACTGTTTTATTCCAGAGGAGCAATCATGTTCAATTCATTTGCAGTTGTACGTTTACCCTGCAATGCCTGTAACGTCAGACACTTCCTGGCTACTGTTTGTTGTTGTTTGTTTATTTGTTGTTTTCTTTTCTTTTTATTCATTTATTAAAGACTGTCTAACACTAACACCCCAATACATGGATAACATAAATACTGGACACATGGTTCTATTGCCTTATGAAGTTATACAACTCACTATGTCAGCATTAAATGAACAGAACTGTGGTTACAGTGATACTTTTAGAGACTTTTCACAGAGAATGCAACTGTTCATATCTTTCAGCAGCTTTGGTACAGTAAAATGCTTATTCAACAGCGTAGTAGAAGCAGTATATTTAAAAAGATAGGACTTGTGCGTCTGCATCCTGACAGTGTGTTACAAGGCTGGATCGAAAGGCTGCATATCCTTTGTGAGAAAAAGTGGCAGCTTTTCTCCCATTACTTTTTGGCATCCTGGACCTTCTGAATTTCCTGTTAAATAAAATCATTGATGTTTTTTAGAAACAAGATAAGATTAAATCAAATAAACTATAGTCATACTTCATACTATAAGTTTTACTAACTTTTATGTCACTGTTAATTTATCCTATAAACTTTTGTGTCACTCCATACATTAAATACTATAAGATTTATATCATGAATTTTGCCATCATTATTGTTAAAGTGCATAGTTAATGACATATTATTGATAATATCTAAGAGAACATCTGTAGCACCAAATCTTAATGAGTGTAGTGTTATTAACTTGTTCTGTGATTTACCTCAATAAGAACACTTTTAAGCTTCTCATAGGCTTCATCCAAATCATCATTAACGATGACTATGTCAAAAATTCCTGGCTCCTTACCTGTGTGGATAGAGAGAAAGAAACAGTCTCAACACTGAATCAGAACCAGAATGAGAGATTGAGAGTGTAGCTATGTTAAATATGTAAAATAAATGGTATTTACTAAGCTCCATGTCGATCCGGGCTGCCTCCAGACGTTTTTGTAAACTTTCTTCTGTTTCTGTCTTTCTGTCTCTAAGACGTTGCTCCTGCAGGAAACATTGAAGTCAATTGTATCAGGTCAGTAAATCTTTTTTGCAAACTTTTAACAGCTAAAAGTTCAAGACAATTAATAAATCATAAATTCTTTTTTTAATTGCATTTTTTAAAACCCCAGCTTTTATAAAAATGGGGTTTGTTTATATACTACATATACATGAGCTTATTAGATACCCCATTTCAAAACTATGGATGTTAATATGGAGTTTGCGTCCTCCATTTTGGGACGGTTTTAGTGTCCCTGTTCGAATTAGTGCCCATTTAGTGAAAATAGCAGTCAGACACGACTGAACAAGAAAGCCTGGCTCACAATAAAGTTCCAATTTATCCCAAAGATGTTCAGATGGGTTGAGGCCAGGATTTTGTCTACAGACTTTGCTTTGTGTACTGGGCAACAGGAACAGGAAAAGACCTTTCCCAGACTGTTGCCATTAAATTGGTTAGCATTAGCATATAATTGTGTAAAATTTCTAAATGTAATTTTACCATTCACTGATTGTAATGGGATTTAGCCTATTACCTGGAAAACAGCTCCTGAAATACTTTCAAGTCACTTATTTTATGTTTATTTTTTTGTTTAGCTGTTAGTCCTTATATTACTATTTGACTTTCTCCAGATTTATGAGTGCATATAACAATCATGTCTCCTTGCGCCTGTGTATTACCAGTATCTCCATCGATGGTGGCTGGATGGATATATAGATGGGGTTCAGATCAGTCTGTTTGATGTTTTTCACTCCTTGAATGTCAATGTCCAGGATGCAGATTAGGTTCTGGGCCTGAACATCCTCTATAGATGACTTGCTGATGAGTGAAATGGCAGAGAAAACTAAATGAAGGACTGAAATTACATCAGAATGCAATTTAAAATACTGAGAAGAAGATGAATGATTATTCACGTCAATTCATATGAACTATCTAACTTAAGTGTAGGCTGCATGTACAAAGAAAACCATGTATCTATATTTTTTCCAGGGTGTAACTTTCCTACATTAGCACCGACGTAAAACTTTCTTGATGAACAAAACAATAGAAATGCCAACGTGCATATAGTAACTTTACTGGGGCTAATACCAAACTCATTCATCAAAACAAAAAATAATATATACACGCTTAAATGGGTAAAACAGAGTAACATGTTAGCCATCACCCTCCCAGTGTCAGCTGTATTGTGCAATTGACCCAAGGCTCAGACGGCACATAAATAGCAGTTAGAAGACACTTGCAAAAAGCAATAATCCAGAGGTTTGTGTAAAACAGTTCAGGAGTGTCAATAGAGTGAAGTTTAAGAACCATGACTTTAGAAAAAGGAAATAGATACTAAAATTAAAGCTGCTTCAACTGTGCTAATAAAATATTAAATGAAACCAGGGGAGCTGCTAGAACTGTTGTGTAACTATGTATAATATTCTATTTTAGAATATTTTTTATGTTGAGATATGTAAATTAAAATTAAATTAAATAAAATGTTAAAATTATATATATAAATAAAATAACTTTCCATTTTTTTTGCCTCTGCTTGGATAAATAAGAAGTGGCAGCTCCTCCTCTGGCACTGTGGATTAGGAGGCTTGAAGGATTACGACTGAATGCCAGCTCCAGTGGTACTTTTTCTTAATCTTACTAAGATTAAATGCAGCACCAGGAGTACAGAGCAACAGATGCTGCAATGGAATTCTCCTGAACCGACACTAGCCAGAGCAGTTTCGGTAGCATTGTCTTACCTTAGCTGACCTACGGTTATTTCACAGGACAGGGAAGAATTTAAAAGGTAATATGGCCTCCAAACCCACATACATATTGTTTAAAGTTTGGGGTCCATGTTTTTAATAAAATAGAAACTATTCTAAGGTATTAACCAATAATAATAATAATAATACAAAAATTAAAATGTGTACAAAGAAATAAAAATTCATTCATTTAAAGCAGGTAATTCCAAATAGAACAAACCATGATACACTGGGTATAATCAATATATCCCACTGTTCTACTTTATAATGCTGTGAAGAATCAAGTCTTATGTGATCAGATCTTAAGGTAGATAACTTAAGAATATTAAATTCTAGTGCAGTGGGCAAAACATTGCACCACAAGCTGGGTTCTAGTCTCCACCTTGGCAACTACACTAAATGAAAATATCTATTCACCAGGAACTGGTTCCGTTTAGCATTCTACAGTTTGGAGTGGAAGGAGATCATAGCATTGTAAGTATGAATCTTATATAATAACACTCATGTTTTGGATGAAATGATAACAGAGTAATGGCTAATGGGTAATCAATGTGACCTGGCATCTTTTTATTATGTTGTCTATTGTGCAAGACCTTCTGATGATGCATCCTTCATTACAATGCTTCCATGTAAAATGAGGGAAACACATACTGCACCAAGGTTTGAAGAGTGTAAAAGTGTTGTTAGACTCCTAAATATATACAGTAGTGTGAAAAAGTGTTTGTCCCCTTTATGATTTTTTTTTTCTGTTTGTCACACTTAAATTTTTCAGATCATCAAACAAATTTAAATATTAGTCAAAGATAACACAAGTAAACACAAAATGCATTTTAAGTGAAGGATTTTAACATTAAGTTAAAAAAAAAATCCAAACCTACATGCCCCCCCCTCTGTTAAAACATATCAGTAGTTCATCACACCTGAGTTCAATATCTCTAGCCACATACAGGCCTGATTACTGCCACACATGTTCTCAATCAAGAATCACTTAAATGAGACCTGCCTGGCAAAATGAAGGAGACCATAAGACCCTCAAAAGCTAGAGATCATGCTGAGATCCAAAAAAATTAATGAACAAATGAGAAAGAAAATAATTGAGATCTATCAGTCTGGAAAATGTTATAAAGCCATGTCTAAAGCTTTGGGACTTCAGCCAACCACAGCAAGAGTCATTATCCACAAATGGCAAGAACATGGAACAGTGGTGAACCTTCCCAGGACTGGCCAGTTGACCAAAATTACCCCAAGAGCACAGTGAGGAGACATTCAAGAGGGTCACACAGGTTTGGATTTTTTGCTCCTGTAATAATAAATCTTTTACTTAAAAAACACATTTTAAACATTTAAGTGTGACAAACATGGAAAAAACACATGAAAAAAAGTTATAATTAACTGTTATCGAATTTACAATTAAGTGGAACTAAATCAAACAGAAAAAAATAAACAAACAAATAAATAAATAAATAAATCGTTCATTACTTTACCTGGTGCCATACATATTCCCAGAGAACTCTGCATTTTCAATAAATTCACTGTTGTCAATGCCCTCTTGCATTTTTTCCCTGGTGATGAAGTGGTAATCTGAAGCAGATGGAGGATTACTGGTAAGACTCAGTGAGATAAGAAGGTTTGTTAAATGCTGCAGAAGGGAAGTCATGGTGTTTCTTTGGCTAACTTACAGAGAACCATCACTGAAATAGCACACATCTTCAGAGGCAACTACTCAACAAGCACTGCTGGTGTAGAGGACCAAAAAGATCTCAAAAACCATAAAACAAATGTGATTAGATGATTAACCTTTTTGTCTTTTCTGAATGATATTTGACATTTGTATCAATCAACATTGATGAGACACATTCCACCCCATGGAGATGGGAGCCAGCAGGAGATACCATAAATTTCCAAAAATATTATCCTGTAATCATGCATAGTGATTAGTAGTGGTTTAATTAACAATAAAGTTAAACAATAACATAATTAGTGCCTGCTGAGAAAAAAAAGCCCTGAAATTTTAAGTTTATTTTATATTAATTTTCAAACACTGCAGTTTTACTACATTTACTGTTTCACTTCCCTACATTAAGAGTTTTAGTCAGATACACTGGTTTCAAAAAAGGACAACAAAGTTATATGATGTCCATGATTTATACCACCTTTTATATAAAAAGGCTCAAAAGACCTCAAAAGTTAATTTCTGGTTTAGGGTAAATTCCTAGCAATATTGATAAAAAGTTTAAACTTCAAAAAAGATGTTATTTACAAAGAAATGTTTCCTTTAGTTTCACAAAATAATTGTATTTGCAGCTTGCACCACAATGGCCTCTGAAAAAGCTTAAAAATCACTTTTTTTATATTAGTAAATATGAAGAGAATAAGTTAGCATGAAAAAAATGTGTGGCTTGAGATCCATGTCAAATTTTGTTTTACTAATTTAGCACTATGTTGAGATTTATGTATATGCATCTGTGTGTGCATGACTAATAGCTTTATCTAACAGTAGGAACATAGTAATTGAATTTAGTCTAACTTCCACTGTGCCACTAACAGGTAATCCTAGCTATCAAAGTGCTTCAAAGGGCCATCTTAGCTAAAGGATGGCAAATGGGCAGAGGTGGACAGTAACAAAGTATTTTGTTTATTTTGTTTAACATTAATTTGAGTACTGTACTTAAGTACAGTTTGACTTAAGTAGTCTTTTTTGGGGAAACTTTTAACTTTTACTTCACTACATTTGAAAAACAAAAACGTACTTTTTACTTCACTACATTTATAGTTTATTTAAAAATAAACTGTACTTTCACTTGTATTAGAGTAACATTTGACTAGTGAAGTTAGGTACTTTGTCCGCCTCTACAAATGAGCCATTTTAATAGCATAAAGGGCCACACACCCCTGGTGCAGATGTTTGGATAAATGAAAAAAAAAAGAGGAAATTTAGACCATAATATGGAAAACTATAAAACTACAAAAAACACACCTCTGAAATTTTGCATGGTTGCAATAATTAAATTAAATTGGTATTTGTTAGATTTTTTCATAGACAGTCCATGAAAGGAGAATTGCTTTATAATGACCTGTAAGTGTCTTTACTGAAAACTGCTGTAGTCATATGTAGTCCTTATACTTTACCGAAATGGTTTATATTTTACATTTCATGAGTTAAATGTGAATTGTCAGAGCATGTTGTGTATAATTAAATAGGTATTCCCATACACCTGTGATTTAATCCTCCACAACAGCTAAAGGAAGGCTTTCTACAAATAAAATTGACTTGACTTTCTAAAGAACTTAGCATAAACATGCCACCCATACACACACACGCACACAAGCACACAAGCACACACACAAACACTACTGCAGTGGCCATTAACATTTCTAAACATGCTAACTAAATGGTTTGCTAATCCAGCCCTCATGAACCAAGAAATCTTTTGTTTGCGCAAACATGCCTGACTTAATTCACAATCTAATAATGGGTTGAGAGCAAAGAAAAACAGAACTGTTATCCTTGGTGAGAACTGGATTGAGAACCATGTAGCTAATATATCTGGCATGACAGGGGTGTCCAGTCTTGGCTAATAGCTAATGGCTAATGCAGCTGCAGGTTTATATTCTAAACAAGCATGAGCTATTTTAATCTAACGGTTTCAACTGACCACGAGAGCTACTGCTTTGAAAAACCTGCAACCTCACTGGCCTGTTTTATGTAAGATGGGACTGTGCTATAGTATTTATAACAGACAATCATTAGCATGACAACAATGTAAAGTAGAAAAAAAAACAGCTGAGCTATTAAAACAAAATAACCATTTATTCTATGTTTGGTACATACAGGAAGTGGTGTCAGTCATAATTAGGTAAAATGTATGGATGAAATGGCCAAAATAATATATGATAAACTATTCTGTATCAATGTTGCAATGTTGTTCATTAGTATATTGTGTAACATAGTGGATAAAACCACTGCCCCTACACAGCAGTTTAGTGTTTGTGCAGGTTAGTAAGCACAGCACAGTGCAAAGAGTCCTTGGGCAAGACTCTTAATGCTGCATTCACCTACCAATGTAACATATTAAATAATTTACTGCTCTCTATGAGTGTTTTAAATGTAAATCAACAGTTGGCTTTGGTTGCAACTCAGCAGTCAAAGATGATTTCAGGAACATCACTACATTGTAATGATTAGAAGATGTTTTCATATTAATCTTGATTTGTCCAGATGGTTTAATGTTCCTAGTTCTAGCCAGGAACACATTATTTTCCCAAATAAACAGTTTTAATGGTTATAAATAACTTGTGCATGAAGCATTAAACAGTTTACTTTACAATGGCTTTGAACATAGATCAATCAATTGTATGCAAGCAGTTAAATAAGTCAATAACTCATGCATTTTCACTGTTTTCCATCCTGAGAATGTAACAAAACATTTTCCAGAAAGCATACGACAATTTGTATTTTACTTTACTGTTATTATTTATTTATTTATTTATTTGAGCCTTTCCCCCCAAAATAGTATCAAGAATGAATAAAGTGATAAAGATTGTTGTGATGCTAATGGTTAGCCAGGTTTGTACCTAGGGAAGAATCAAAGGGAATGTGATAGGACACATGTAGAAAACACAGGGGGCTATTTTCAAAAGCTTTTTACTCCAAAGTGCACATTGGCATTGCAATCTTAAAAAACAACCAGAACTTCTAATTGTCTGATGGTGGCCTGAATTGTCAATTATTTTTCCATGTTTGGATTTGAGAAAGATGAAAGTAACCCCCCATCACTCTCTCTTCACGTAAATGATAAGAACAGTCCGGTGTAATGATTAAAATTCAGTAGCTAAAATATGATCTACACCTTCAGATGATACAGAGGATAGGACGTCTGCTACAGGTAGTAACGTAGCCCCCAGAAGCATTGGGAGACAATTGAGTCCTATGGAGAAAACAACAAAGGCACATTGGGGAGAAAAAAAGATACGTTTTTACCCCCATTTTCAGACACAGTTCACTTGGGAGTAAGAAGCGACAAAGCTTCACAGTCAGTGAGTTGTGAAGTCACGGTCAAGCCTCGTTCTGAGGATAGAAGGAGCTGTTTTAGAAAGGGGATTAATGGATGGAGAGGTTTTTAAATGTCCTGTAGACTTAAACGACATTCAAAGGACATCTACACTTGGGAATCATGTGCATCATGATTATTCTACGTTTCTAAATCACTTTCTCTACAGGAACAGAAAAAAACATCTTTATTTTACCACTGGAGAATTGTCTGTAAACATCCGCTTCATTTACAATGATAGAATTTAAAAGAATCTGGATTCTCAGTGTTGGGTTTCCAACTTACCTTTGCCATCCTCCTCTCCGGGACGAGGATTCCTGGTTGTATCTGTGTGAGAGATGACCAAGGTTGATGAAAATGATTGAAGAGATAATATAATGCAGACTAGCCACTAGCTCGAAGGTAGAAAATGATACTTACGGGATACACAGAACCCAAAGACTCCCTCATATTCTTTCATCAGTCTCTTGAGTAGAGTGCTTTTCCCAGCCCCTGATGGGCCACTCAGAACTACTGGCCTGGGTCCTGACATTTGCCTGCAGAACACATGGGAAATTTGTTCCACACTGTGTTGATGCATTGATCAACTAAATTTTGGTTGCACACCTTTTCAGGAAGATTTGATCTTTTGTTATTCCTCATGTTTTCACTCCATACCTTAGCTTTTGTCAGACATTTGCTATTAGATCCTACAGCTTTAAGCTACTGATCCCTCTATTACATTATTGACATTTTATTTATTGACCTTAATGAAAAGTAGTTCACATTGAACCTGGATTAGGCCTAGTGTTGACCAGTCCTGCTCAGTTAGTAGCACCTCACACTGCACCTGCGAATGGGCATGCCTACATATAAAGCTCCAAAGCTAATCTCCTGATCCTGGCATTAGTAACTCTACTTAGTACTCACTGGACAATGTCCAAAACAAAATGAAAATGTAAGAGAATCAGTTGACAGACGCTTATTTCTGCCATGTCATTTTTCCTATTATGCTGTGAAGCAATTAGTGTTCACTGTGTGAACTTTTTGCTTCATACTTTAAAACAATTTCAAGATGTCTGAAAATTACATTATATTATTGGCCTAATATTTCATTTAATTTATTGTCTATATATTATTGTATAGAGATTAGTGTGCCTCATTATTCTAAAAAGCATCTTAAATATTAAATAAGGGTTTACGAAATGACTGAACTTAGCTGACATGTAAACATAAATACATTCAAATATTACTTTAAATCAATTCATTTCATGCTAACTAATTTATTTTTTAAATGCCAAAATGTATAACTAAAACTAGTAAAAACACTCTTTTTACATTTTGCGTGGTTGTGCGGTTTGTGGACTTCCCTAAAACCTACTGTATTCAATGTATGTCTTGGTGTTCCATATTTATATACAGTTAAACCTATAGAAGTCCACTGTCCTACCCAGCAAGATTTTGCAAGGTGACATGATCTTTTGGCATGGAGCATGATGTTAAACTTAATTGCAGTTAAAAATGTCCTGAAGTCAGTCTAGGCTAGTGAAGAGGATTAGCTAGCCATAAGCCAGCAGGAGCAGCGAAGGCCCAGTGACCTGATGCTTGTCTGACAACATGTGTCTGTGCTAAACATAGGTCACATGACCTGGTTGCTCCAATAACACAATGTAGAAAAATTATCCATAACATTTGAGTCCAAATTGTATGACAATCAGACCAAAAGAAAATGTGGTTACCGGTACGTTAAATTACATTATATTTTTTCAAGATTCATGGTTTACTTTCAACAGTGAAAAAACATTTCCTAACTAAAGGTACTGAACATATACCCGTGAGGGTACCACTCCAGTGTCATGAAGGGCACAAACCCAGTGACAGTTAAGTTCCTTTTTTTGGAAAATTGTGCATAAATGTCTAATAAAGAACTGCCAGACAGATTAATCAAAAAGAACAGATTCAACAATAAAACAAAGAAAAAAATATTGATCTCTAATTTATTGTAACAAAGTCATATTTATATTGTATAACATTTATTGAAATAAAAAAGCAGCATTAACCCTAAGACCAATATGCAGTTCTGCTTTAAGAAAAGATGGCTTAGACACTACTTGGTAAAAACAGTTTAAATCTTTTAGTATTAACTCTGTATCACCATTTCTCCAACTGTTCAGTAAAAGTGGAAAGTAATTTAAAAGATTGGGTCTCTGGGCAAAACTGAATCTCTGAAAAGAAGTAGTAGATGGAAAAAATCCCAACGTTCAAAGCAAGTTACTGTAAAAACATGTGATGTCATAACATACCATTTCTATTGATCTGCTTGGTTTGATATTTTGACAGAATGTAAATCGAAAACAATTATTTTCATATTTTGTAAAAAATGAAAATTGTCAAAAATGGCGATTGTTCTATTGGCAACAATATCATTGTATTTCCTATAGAGTGAGCTCTTAAGACCTAAATAACAGTGACATCTAAAATAAAGAAAAAAGTCTTACCTTGTTGATGCTTTTCAGGTGTTGCCTGAGGAAGTGACTGTGGAAATGTATGTGTGTGTGTGTTGGGGGGTGAGTGTGAGTAACTCACGGACCTGCTGCTGCAGCTTAGTGCCAGCAACAATTAGCACCTTATCCATTCATTCCAACCAATCAGATTGAAGGCTGTATGCTTTGCATGCCATCATGCACTAAGAAGTTATCAGCCATTAAGTTGATCCAGAATACAGCTCAATATTACACACCGAGTTTTATCAGAAACGTTTACCGTTTCAGACAATAGCTCATCTGTTAAGACATAATAAATGAGCGTCTTCACCATTTATCAGTGGAAGAGGACCATCAATGGACCAGTGATGACCAGATATTATGTATATGATGGACATAATAACTGAGCTCTGTTTGTGTATCAGACCCAGGGGTATTGTTGGCCTTTTTACATATTTTTACATCATTTCTAGGTAGAAGAAGAGTAATTGCACAACAATATCTATCCAAGAGTAGTTGAATTTGAAATTGACCCCTGAGAAAGGGCTAGAGGATTGATAACAGAACTGGGCATCAAGAAATCAGCTGCAGAGTGAAAACAAAATAGAACACAAAGACGGGTTTTTAAAAATAATAAAATCTGGCTTCAGGCTAGGTAATAAGATACTAATTGACCTCATAACCCTAAGTTTTTTTTAAAAATCAGTACAGGTTTCCATAGTTCAACCACTCTGCAACAGGTTACCTCATTATAACTGAATGACAAGTGATCAGATAATAAGCGACAGTACTAATGTTGTTGTGTCCTGTCATGTTGACAGTGCAATTCTATCACATCATGGACAAAACTGTCTCACCTCTCTGGAAGCTTTCCAATAGTCAATAAGATTTAGGTCAGGCGATTGGCTCTTATACTGTTTCTTCAAATTAGAATACAGTAACACAAAACCTCGAGTGACCCGCCTCTCTATATTAGCACTGTAACACAAGGCTTACACTTACATCTCTGTTCTGGTAACTACAAATCTTTCAAAAGGTCATTCTAACGGCTCTGTGTAGTACGGTAAATAAAGATGTGTGAGTGAGAAGAATCATTCTAAAGTTTCAAGGTCATTCATGTAATAAAAAAATTACAATGAAAGATTTATCTTAATGGGACTTCAGCTCCCAACGACAATGTTCTGACAACAAGAAAGACCTTTAACTTCTTTACTGATGCTAAAGATGTAGAACGGACAGTCTTTGCCTACTTGAATTAATTATAAACAAAAGGATCCAGCATCTAGAAATATGACACAAATTGGCCTGCAAAAATAACCAGGATAAAGAAACTTAAACTTTTTGCCTTTAGAAAAAATGTCCAGGTTATTGCCTCTTCTCTATATCTTTATAGAGATAGACTGGACAATATAAAGAAAGTCATGATGTAGAAATTAAGGGAGGAATGGATGAGCAACTAAATTATTATTATTAGCTCAATTAGTCAGAATGACATTTGTGATCCAGAACTAATTATCCAACCTCAGAACCTTCCCTCACCTAATGCTCATATGACCATCAAACTCCTAAAAATAATGTTTAAAAATGTAGTGTTAATATTTCCTAGCAGAGCAGCGGTTGTCAATGCATCAAAAGTTAAACTTTATTTTAACACCATTGATTTTAGAAGAAACATTGGATTAGCAGATGTCTACAAACCTTTGGACATACCTTTTTATATTTACCTTTTAATTGCCTACCTGTGTGGTGAAGGATCGTGGAACTTAACTGGTCATTCATGACTTTCTGTTTCACTGAGGGATAAATATGAGGTAATGCAAAGGACAAATTCCTTCCACATTCACCAACATTAAAGAATACACTAGTGAATGCAGACAAAACAAAAAACCAGTGACAAAGAATAAATGAATAGGTATTTGGATAAAATATATTTAAATTTAAAAAGAAACCTGCCAAGAAAATGATATATAGTCCTGATCAAAAGTTTAAGACCACTTGACAAATGGCAAAAAATAATATGTTGCATGGTTGGATCTTAACAAGGTTCCAAGTAGAGCTTCAACATTCTACAAGAAGAAATGGGAGTGAGACCAAACATTTTTTGAGCATCAATTTATTGACAACTCTTAAACTGAAACCAACTGTTTTACAGCTGATAAAAAAGGTTTAGGACCACACCTGCATACAGAAGTAAAAGTTCCAAACATCACCTCAGTACTGAGTATCTCCACCTTTATTGTTGATCACTTCATGCTTGATGCAACCATTTCCATGAGCTGAGTGGGAACAATTCTCCAAGTGTTGAAGACGCCACACGAAGGGCATTGACTGTCTGGAACTGGTGTCCATTTTTGTAAACTTCCCTTGTCATCCATCCCCAAAGGTTCTCAGTTGGATTTAGATCAGGGAACATGCAGGATGGTCCAAAAAAGTGATGTGATGTTATTCTCCTGGAAGAAGTCCCTTGTCCTGAGAGCATTGTGTATTGTAGCATTGTCCTGTTGAAAAACCCAGTTGTTACCACACAGACGAGGTCCCTCAGTCATGAGTTATGCTCTCTGCAACATCTGGACATTGCCAGTGGCTGTTTGATGCCCCTGCACCTCCTGAAGCTCCATTGTTCCACAGAAGGAAAAAAACACCCAGACCATTATGGAGCCTCCTCCACTGTGGTGTAGGAAACATCTCAGGTAGGATCTGCTTGTCATGCCAGTAACATTGGAAACCATCAGGACCATCAAGGTAAATTTTTTTCTCATCAGAAGATAAAACTGTCCCATGTTTGTCGCTCTCTTGCAAAGTCCAAATGGACAGTTCTGTGGTCTTCAAGGAGACAAGACCTTTGAAGACGTTTTTTGTTTTTGAAGCCCTTCAGTCTCAGAAGCCATTAACCATTAACAGCCTTAATTTGGGTGGAGGTTCGTCCAGTGTCTTGAAAGCCAATTGGATTCTCTGGCTCAGTGCTGGTGAAATTTTTGGGTCTTTTACTTGACCTTTTTGTTCCATAACATCCATAACATCATGACATTGTGAACCTGACAGAAAATGACAATGAATCCACATTTCTGCACAGATTTGGTCTTTTAAAAGCATGTGGTCTTAAGATTTTGATCAGTTGTGAAGCAGCCTGTTTCAGTTTATGCTAAAAAATGTTTTGTCTCACTCCCATTTCTTCTTGTAGAATGTTGAAGCTTTGAACTTGGAACCTTGTTAAGATCTAACCATGCAACATATGTTTTTTTTGCCATTTAGTCTTAAACTTTTAATCAGGACTGTATGTTTATATCATATGTATGTATGACACTGTCAGTAACCTAAAACTGGGTCATGGTTGGACCTTCCAGCAGAGCAATGATCCAAAACATACATCCATATGCATTTAGAAAACGGTCCATTTGCATGGCCATCCCACTTCCATGACCTGTTCCCTACTGAAAACCTATGTATTGAGCATATTTTCTGTTGATTTATTGAACATAAGTACACATCCTTTGCACAGATTAATGCATGTACAGTAATGCACAGTTACTGCTTATAAGCTTAATTTAACAAATGATTGAAAAATATAAAAGCTATTCTGTGCACAAATGCAACGCCTTTTTTGTTTTATTTTTCCTAGTATATTAAACTCACCCAATAAACACAATATGTGTTTATGTAAACACATAATTGCGAAAAGGTTTTATATTTAAGTTTGTTCCCTGTAGAGGTCGTGCTGACATGTTGCCACAAACATACGTAGGTTGTAATTTGATCATGATTGTCTAAACCTTTGCATAATGTATGTTGCAAAATATTTTGGGGGCAAGATAAATAAACACAAGACCAAAACTGTATCAATAATAATCACTCATAAACACTGTACAGAACATATGTGTCCATAAATAGGAACCATGCTGTAATCTCTTTCTCTCTCTCTTTAGACCTTGTTAGATCACATCCGTTCTGGCAGTGCAGTGTGTTAAAGAGCTGACAAGGCCACAGCAGCGTGTTCTCCTGTGCAGCAGGCTTTAATGACCCAGCATCGACCAGACTCCGCCAAGACAGAGCTAATCCAGCACTAACCCAATTCCTCTCAGACATACTGCTGTCCCCAAGAGAGCTGCCCCATCACTGTTTTAGCTGCCCCACTCAAGCTCCATGGCGGCCCTGTACTCATTTATTCCATCTGCTTTGAGTACACCAGTGCAGTAAACTTGAAAAAGGTGAGCTGAGGTCAACAGTGTATGAGAACCCTAATTTAATTCTTTGTATCCAGACAGCAAAAGAGAAACATTCCTCAGCCAACAGATTACATAGTTAAGACTAAGCCAAATCAGGTTACAAGTTAATTTTAGGGCAAAAATCAGGAAATGCACCTGTCCTCTGAGACCGAACAGCCGCCAAAAATCATGAATACAAGCAGCAGCAGCAGCACAGATGTCTTAACCCTTAGCGCCAGCTTTGTAACCCTTGTACTTTTATGACAGAAGTGAAGAAAGTGCGGAAAGTGTATATACTAAACCAGCATGCAGATGATCAGCATTTGTGTCTGTAAGTAGGAGGCATTTTATTAGGATTTGAATATGGTGAAAAGTTGATATTTAGATATTTTTGCAAAAAGAAAAAATATCCTTTCAATTTCTTTTCAGAGAGTCTGCTTTTGGACTGAATTTGTTAGGGTGGTCAGTCCTGGACAAATTGTCATTAAAATCTTTTTTTCTTTATAGTGTAATTATTTATTGATTTATATTTTATTTTCCAACACATAGGCATTCACATCCTTCTTCTAAAGAAAGTTCTTGATATCACACACTTCAATAGCAAAGAGAACATTCCAGACATCTAGACTGTCTAGAGATCTAGAGATTCTGGACATCAGGTTTAAACAAAACACATTCCACCTGTACAAGGTTTTTTTTTTTATCAGTGACATCTTATCTAAACAAGGTTCTAAGTAGAGCTTCAACATGCTACAAGAAGAAATGACAGTGAGGCAAAACAAATTTTGAGCTGCAATTTATTGAAAACAACTCTTAAACTGAAACAGGCTGTTTCACAGCTGATCAAAATCTTAGGACAACAGGCCGTTAAAATATCAAATCTGGCGAAAATGTGGATTCATTGCCATTTTCTGTCAGGTTCATGCTGTCATGACGTTCTGATAGCAAAGGCAAAAAAACTTTCCCTTTTTGAACGTGGTCGGGTTGTTGAACTGCATAAGCAGACTCTAGACTCAAAACTCCAGACTCAAGAAATGTTCCCAATCACGTCATGGAAACGCTTGCATCAAGCAATGAATTTTTGAAGTGATCAACAATAATGGTGGAGCTTCGCATTACTGAGTTCAGGAACTTTGATTTCTGTTTACATTTTTTTTTTGGAGGTGTGGTCCTAAACTTTTTATCAGCTGTGAAACAGCCTTTCAGTTTAAGCATTGTTTTCAATAAATTACATACTCAAAAATGTTTTTTTCTCTCTGTCATTTCTTCTTGTACTATGTTGAAGTTCTTCTTGGAACCTTGTTAATATCCAACCATGCAGCATTTCATTTTTTGCCATTTGTGAAGTGGTCTTAAACATTTGATTGGGACTGTAAAAATGAGACAAATTGTCAGTTTTTGTCATTACTTTTATCTGTAGACACTATATAAAGGAGGTTGAAATGTTTTTTTAAATAAATATGTTTACAATTTCGACACTTTCTATGGGATGTACTTTTTCTCACATGACTTTCAAGTATTGTGATCCACACTTTATAACTTCAGTGTGACTGGGTGAGGTTAACCTGCTGTAAGCTTGAAAGACAGACACATACCAGGGCCTTAGTTCTTACGTCACAAAACAGTGAATTTAAAATGTACTGTTCTCACAGTTTATTATTAAGCCCTGTGTGGACCTGGAACCATAGCAAAGTAACAACAATAACTCTTATAACTCAATAACGCGGTACAGGCCTTCACCTACCTGGGCAGCATCATCTATCAGCAGGGTGGAACAGATACAGATGTCAAGGCAAGGATGGGCAAAACAAGAGCCACATTCATCCAGCTCAAGAACATCTGGACTTCCAGAGAACTGACCTTGACCACCAAGATCTGTCTGTTCAACTGTTAATTATGATTCCAGACATTCATCAACACCTGTCTCAGATTCTCCACATTCTCTTATAGAGCAGGACCTGTCAACCTGCAGTACAAGCCTCAGTAGAAAAACTAAACTACAAAAGACAAAAATGCTTTAATTACGTTTATTTTATAGAAATTGTTAGAGGTGCCAATAATTGTGGCAGACATGATATTATGTAAAAAATGTCTTTTTTTTTCAAATGGAAAAAATATACTTCAATTACAGGTAGCATGTTTCTTTTTTGTGTTGTGAGCCTTTATATTCAAGGAAATCTTTTATTTATTAGAAGCCTAAGAATACTAAGAATTATCCAGGGGTGCCAATAATTGTGGTGGGTGCTGTACATCATCATCATCATCATCATCATCATCATTATCCTCCTCATCATCATCATGACTGTGTTCATTTTGACTTACCCCACTCTCCCCTCAGGCTTTTTTCAGATGTTCTTCTGTGCTTGGGATATGACATCAAGAATTTATTCACAAATGTTTCATTTAAAAAATAAATTTCCACCACCACAAATCTGGTATAATGTAATACAGCCAGCTTAATGCATGAACATTTATTTATAAGTAATTAGGAGTAGATCAAAACTATCAAAAGTGCTTCCTCGTTACGCAGTACATACATAAACAAAACTATTGCTACAAGCTGCACCATTGAAAACCCAGTCCTTTAGTTTCATTAACATTCCTCTTACAACTGCAGTGATTTAGTTTAACTGGAACAATTCATTCCAAATACAGTGAGCTCGTTGCCTTTCTCACTGAAATAAAAAGCTAAGCTAAAAAAACTGTTCTGTTGAGAATTGGTATCCACATCCACACACGCACATAAAGAAGTGTTTGCTGACTACTCGTTCTTACTTAAAGAGCCAAAAAAGTCCACATGTCAAAACCATTGTTTTTTTTGGGGTTTTTTTTCAAATAAATTGCTTAAAAAAATAACTAGAAATTAAAGCATTAACTCAATTTTGTATTATGTCTTATTTGATGCCAGCAGTCAAATATAAATACAATTTGCATTTGTGTATGTGTAATATCTTTTTTCGTATTAGGCTACACTATTTAAAAACATTGCCACAAAAGCTTAATTGAATGATGCCATAAAAGAACCATTTTAGTTACTTTAGAATCACTTTTTGAAAAACATTTTAAACATATAAAGCATATTAAAAACTATTTACTAATTTAAGGATCTTGCAAGAATTATTACAATATGTACAGGCTTATGCAGGGGAGGGCATTTTAGGTGACGGCCTTGTGTTCTTAATGCTATAGGGACCCCATTCAGAAATGCTTAGATTCATTCTGTTGTCACCCTGGTACCTTCCCTGGCAACAACATTTTAGTTTGGCCCAGGTCATGATACCCTTTATGACAAAGCCAGTGCCAACTTACCCTGACACTCTGCCAATCCATAGTATTGTCCTGGTCAACAGAATATACTGTTTGCTTCCCTACAAGACAAAACCTGCCATTTATTTATTTGAGCACTTGCATCTCTGAAGGCCTCTAAATGGTCCTGCTTATGTTCTTCACACATGCACACATCTCATTTGCAAAAATGTCTATTTTTAGAACTTGTCCACTTTAAGGTTCTTTAGGGAAACAAGTGGTTCTTCTATGGCATGAATGATTGTAGCCACTAATTAATCACAGAGAAACTGTTGTTATATTTTGGGGCAACAGTTTGAAATGTAGAATCTCATTAACCACTAATACATTTAATCTCATGCCGCTGGGATAAATCATCAAAAATGTCTAAATGACAACTAGTTAAAATCTGAATTCAGCTCTTTGTCATCTAAATTATACATAAAAGTAGCAAAAGTGACTGATTTGCATGAAAGTAAAAAAGTTTCTCTATAATTAGAGGCTCATTTTCAGTGTTAGATCCTTTTGGCAAAACCTAGTTAACCTATTAAATTACCACAATGAAAGTAAAGAAATGTACAGTTTCTCTTGATTAACATCACAATTACACAGAAACATTGTTTGGCAAAAAACTGAGTTTCATAGAAAGAGAGGAGGGGGAAAGAGAAAGAGAAAGAGAAAGAGAGTGAAACATAGAGATTTGCATCAATTTTGCTCATTTTTATGTAACATACCTGGAAGCTGTTTTACAAAGCCTCATGTTTTTGTGCTGATATGTATCACAAGAAAGAGAGTTCCCTACATATTTGCATTGTAAACCTTTGCAAAAAAAAAAAAATGCAATGCTTGTGCTTTAAGTCTCCTTCTGTCTGTGTTGCAGGGCTGCAAAGTTTTTAAAAATGCTTTTGGAACAAAAACTTTTTGCGATCTTAAAAAAAAAAAGACCAGCTGCCCTTTATGTGTCACAATTTAACAATGTATATAGCAATGGAAATGGTTAAAAATGATAAATTTGATAACTTCTGAAAGTTTTTTCTTTCTCCTCAAGGTTTTGTTTCAATGGTCATAATACACTGATGAACCATTACATTACATCTACCATCACTGTCCTGTAATCATACGATTGCATTTTGTAGTCTAAAATTATAGATGATCTGTTCCTCTACATCACTTGTAAGACACACTTTATCATACTCTTCCGTTGTTAGGACCCACACAAGACCGATGGTGAATAGGTTATATTTGTGTGGTGGATAATTCTCAGCTCAGCAGTGACACTGACAAGGTACTGAAGGTACTGACAAATGATGCAAAGAAACAGATGGACTACAGTATAAAATTTCTTTTTGACTAAATGGAGCTGATAAAATGAACAATGAGTGTTGATAGTGGCCTATTGGTGCATTTGTTAATAGTTATCGTGATACTGGCTTGTCAAAAAGGGTTGCCTTGTTGTCCCAACATAACATGGACAATTGACAGTTTGCTCGTTTTTCCAAACGTCCATGTATAAAGCAGTTTCCCAGGCCCAGATAAAAAGAGAGCCTAGACTAAATGGATTGGCACTGCAAGTTTATGTTTGACCTTTGACATCTGAAGGTGATTTCCCGTAGGAGGAACATTGCAAGTGAAGTCTCAAGTCTCCATCCATTTGGCCTGTGGTTTGCTCCAACTTTCAATTAAATATCCATTTTTTTCTTCTGGATTTGACAGGATGTGGTTTGAGCTGTGTGGATGAGAGGGAACTCCTGATGCAGAGAACAGAGTGCAACTCTCTTAGACCAGCAGTCACAAATACACACGTCTCAGGTCCCCCGGAGAAGTTATGGTGTTACACTGTGGACACAGCTTCTTTGCTCCCTGTCAAACAATATGAATTGCAATAATATATTACAGAGGATCTAATTTTATAATTTTAAGCTCAAAATTCTCAATTCCACATCAAACTGTGTATGTCTGCAGAATTTACCTGGAGACGCACCAGGTCCTTCCATTGTATAAAGTACACACTGTATTTATACATACAGGGGGCCCTCATATTACATTGGGGTTCCGTTTCTCAGAGTGTGACGTAAGTCAATTTTAAACGTAAGTCAGGACTTGTGCAAAAATGATGAATAATAATGTTTGTAATGATGTTTTAACAAACAGCACTGTGCTTTATTAACAGCAGGCAACATGTTGTGGGATGTATCGTGCTTCACAGTGAGCAATGCATTATGTAGTGTGTGGAGAGAAGAACAGGTGGGTAATGCAGGCAGAAAAGGGGTAGAGAGAGCATTGCTTGCTGGGAGATGTAGTCAATTAGCGGGGAGAACGTGGGTTAGCAGCGCGACACTAGAACAGCCTGAGAATGGGGAAGGGGAGCAGAAACTGTGCTTTGGACTGAGTGGAAATAATAAAGCCAACGGCAGTTCTTCGAGCTGACTTGTGCATCCACTCACTTACCCTGAGTGAGCTGCCATTCAGCCCTGAAGCCAAATAAGAGGTTTCTCTTGGCTTTCGACCATTGTCATAAATCAAATACGTAGAAATGCATTCTACTATGAACGTTTGTGATACGTACCCAAGCTCTCCCAGAAAGCAACTCTTTTTCCACCTCTTTTCTGCCCATATTACCAACCTATTTTCCCACACCAGACACTACATAGTCCACAATGCATTGTTACCCACGAAACACATTACATCCCACAACAAACTTGGAGCACAAATGCAAATGCACAAATTTGTTATAAGGAGGTAGTGACGTAACCATGAATAGTTGTGTGTCAAGTGCGATGTAACTTGAGGACCCACTGTTTTCATATACTCTACAAGCAAACCATCTTACTAAGAATTCTCTTTAACATTTGTTCAAATACATTATATACAGTCATGTGAAAAAAACATTACACTCTATGAAAGCCTGTGTGTTTTTGTAACATTCTTGGACATATAGATATTTAATCTCAATTCTAACAATATTGGGAGATTCTGAAAAAAAGGCTTTTCAAAATCATGATACAGCATGTATCATGGATAAACCATAGCAATGGCAATATACAAAACATTAGTAACAATTAATGATTATGATAATAATCATAATAATGATGCAATCTATGAAGACTAGTCGCCTTATATGGATCCGTCAATATGTGACTGTGTCAATGTGAACTGGTTTGCCACTGGGAATCACGGGAAGGGGTGGTAGTCAATGTGGTGGTGGTGGTTGTTGTCGTTGTGGGGACACAGCGCCCCCATCTGCGGTCCAAGGTGAAGGCAGGTGGAGCAGGCGATCGAGGCCCCGAGCAACCCCTCACCACCCAAGGGCCCATAGCTGTGTGCCCCTGAGACAACCACTCCCCTGACCCAAGGGGAAAGTAGCAAAAGACAGAGGGGACAATGGCCACACAAGACCCCAAATCCCACCCACAACCCCCCACCAGTGCAGGACAGGCCCAGAGCCAAGAGCTCCTGTCGGGCCAGGGTCATGCAGAGCTCCGCCACACACCGGCAGGACTGAGTATTAAATGGGGTGTCATAATTTTTCACATGACTGTATGTAGACACTCACTGAATGTCAGAGATAATATACGGGACCTGTAACTGTAACAGATTCAGTCTTTTAATACACATTTACAGCATTCTTGTAATAAACAGCCTGTTTCTCAGAACTAATAACTGCTTCATATTCACGATCAGGTGTGTGATAATACTGATAATCTCACCAGTGTGCGAAGCCAGCACTCCTCACAGTGCACATGCCAGCACTGGATGGATGTCAGGGGTATTGTATATGAGTCCTACAAACACAAAAGTTATTAAAAAAACACTTTAGGTTAGCATATAATTTCATAACACCTCTGATAATGATTATTGGCAGTGGATAAGTGGGACACATATGTTGAGGGCATGGCAAATGTGGGGCTACAGCAAGAGAACAGGGCGCACATGGCTATTGAAAACAAAACACAAAACAAAAGCACGTAGCACAACAAACAAAACCCAAACAGACATGGCATGGAGAACTTGTGACAATCTGATAAAGTATGGTAACTGTAAACACTTCTTGAATTGAGGTTTGCAAATGGTTACACACATTACATTACAATATACCGTACCAGGAAGTAAACTGTGGTGATCTGACCAAATGCCAAGAAAAATTGCTAATACACACTTAAGTTATGTATTTGGCATCTAAAATGATAGTGATTATCTCATGGCAGGTAAATGGCAAAACGCAGAGACAGTATGAAGCCTACCATGCATATGAGGCATTTGATTCGGTCCCCTCGAGTCAGCTGTTTCTCTAAATCGCGGATCCGTGTCTTTAGGGCTTCCAGTGTGTTGAACGAATCATCAGACATCCTTTAACACACACACACACACACACACACACACACACACACACACACACACACACACACACACACACACACACACA
>JBBIGC010000018.1:18221155-18235573 GCA_037576955.1 Lepidarchus adonis
GTGTGTGTGTGTGTGTGTGTGTGTGTGTGTGTGTGTGTGTGTGTGTGTGTGTGTGTGTGTGTGTGTGTGTTTGTGTGATGTTACCCAGCAGTAACACACATGCAAATAACTGATCCAAATCAGCTCAGACATTTTCACTGGCCCTGAGGTTGACAGAAACACACCTGTCCTGCCCTGTTATGATTCTGATTCTGATTATTCAGTGCACACTACTCACTTCAGTGGCCTCATTTACCAGGACATTTAGTGCTGTGAATTTTTCCTGTACAAAATGAACAAGGAGGCTAGTGACTTGTTAGTTTGTTAAAGTTTGCGACATTTAAAGAGCTAAATTCATCAGAAATTCTTCAGATAGTTTTGTGTACATTTCAAAATGTTTTTGAAAATCATACTGAATACACAAATGAGAATTGTCAGAATTACATTTTGTACATATTTCTGAATGTATGTAGCTGAAGGTTCTTTTAGCTTGTTGAAATCATTTGGTGTAGTTTCATTTGAAGGCATTTCACACTGCAGTGCATTACTACCTACTCTGTACTTCACAGCTCATATACTGACTTCATAGTACAGATAAAATTTCTATAAAATCTAGTTACAAACCCAAAGGACCATACGACAATGAAACATAGACATCAACACATTATTTCAAATGTGTTTGTTTGTGTGGTGGTGGTGGGGCACCTGTTCTTCTTCTGCTTTCCTCCTCTTCAGCTTCCCAATGCGAGCTATTCCAGATGAACAAACAAACAAATAAACAAGACAACATCAGCAACTACAATAACAACAACAAACAAAACCACCCCTGATCAACAATAGTCTATACAGCTTTGGGAAGGAAGCTTCTCTTATCTGTGGAGCTGTACAAATGTAATGGGAAGCACTTCCATCCAGCTGAGGGAGCAAAAATGAACCAAACAATACAATGAAAAATATAAAGCAGACATTGTGGGGTGAAAAAAAAATGGAAATAGGAAAGGAAAAAGTCTGGACTGATTTATTACTAAAACAAGTTCATCCTTCTACCAAAGTTAGAAATTCTAGAGGGGTCTGTTAATTACTTGTACTCAAGTACAATTTTGTTGGGTTTGTATTTTCCTTTTACTTCACTTGAGTATAGTGAGGACACTGCTCACTTCCTGACATTTAGTTTGTTATTCTGTTTTTGTTGTTTAATTGTATTCCCTTGTTTTGGTTCAGGTGTTGGACTGCCCTGCTCTTTCTTTGGAGCATTAGCTTTTAATTTTAGACCAAATGTGAGAACAATTTGGGTAGTAATCATCAGTAGACCTGCATCACTAGTTTTACAGTTATAGATATAAATAGCTAAAATTTCAGTATGGAGTTCTACATTACACCGAATGGGTTAGTGTTGTGTAAGCATCACACTTACACAGTGCTGATTCACCTTCCAGACATCATTTATGGCAGTTGTTATGTCAGTTAGCATCTATTTTTTTTTATCTATTTCAGTCATTGTGATTCTTATCCCAGAGATTGCATTTAATAAATGTTACATATTTGGTTTCTTAAGCACGATGGTGTGCTGTGTTTGGGGTAACTTGTCCACTGCTTCGTCTTTTTGAGGACTAGCTTAGCTACTCATTTTACAATTACATTTTCCTATGAGCAAGTCAGAGCGGATTGTTCTAGTGATGAAAAATTGTGTAATTGATCAATAGCATTTCAGTGAATAGATACGTCCCACTTTATAATGTGTATGATAACTGTGAAGTAACAATTTAACAATGCACAACAGCAGTGCAACTACATATTCGTAAGAAAAACAGAAAAGACTGATTGTAGCAGCTATTGTTTTAAAAATGACTATATTCACGTGTGGTGGCTCACCTTCACATTGACTCCATCAGTATCTAACACTAGTCATCACTGCAAAAGGAGCCCAGTAGTTTCTGACTGGTGATTACAGACTATATCGTCTCTTATTTCATTTTGACTAGGTTTGGAGATTGTTGAAACTGGCCAAAGTGGGACAGACAGCTAAGCCAGTCTTCTACCTCTACATCTCTGCAACATCTCTGTAATAAATGTAGTTTTCTCTTCACAGGGATCGAACCAGCAACCTTCTCATGGCAGGGCCGATGCATGCTACTAATAATTCACTGCAGCAAGTTTTACTTTTATTACAGTCCAGATTTCATTGAAATAATACCTTTACTGGAGTTTAACACAGCAAAACAGTGGATGCAATCTGTATTTTTCTTAAGTATTAATAATGAATGGGATCATTAATCTTTAGGAGGCCATGACATTATCTGAGGGAAAATGGACAGAAGACATAACCGGTGGACTCCTATGTGTGTGTGTGTGTGTGTGTGTGTGTGTGTGTGTGTGTGTGTGTGTGTGTTTCATAACCTAATCTTAGCTGATCATCCCACAGAAAAGGGTCATTAATTAGAGAGAGATGAAGGTCAATAGTCTGTAACAAAAGACCCCCCCACTTCGACTAAAAAGCTGTTTTAATCTCACTCACTGTGACTAATTGTCCCTGAGAGTGATTATTTAACATATCATGGCTTGGATTCCTCAGTAGGTGAGGAGATTAGATTTTTTCCCATTACTGAGAAGCAGCCAGTGTAAGAGACAGGACTAGAGCCCAAAACTATGAGCTAAAACTGATTTTGATTGACAGACTGAGAATATATTGACTTTAATAAAATAGTACTTATTTTTCTACACCACTTGAACAGTTGCTCTTTACATTGTATAATTTTCATAATTGCATGACAAACAATAGAAATTCCTCAAAACTACATGGACTTAAAAGTACAGCTCTACAGCTCTTCAACTCTTCAACTTCAACTTCAACTTTTTTGTATTCTTCTGTAAGGGTCAGTTTTTAAAATCCTTTTTTTTGGTGGTGGGGTGGTGGTAGTGATAATATGCTGAAACTATTTGAAAATGCCATAACTATATTTATGATTAAATTATTTAACTATTTAACTATTTATATATAGTTAAATAGTTATATAGGAGCATGAGTGGTTGCTCGAGAGCATCTCATTCTACTGGAAAATCTTTTCTATGTAAACTGTACACTGTGTGGATGCACCTGGTGCACCTTAAAAAAGAACTAAAAAAAGAGTTCATGGAGTTTTTGAACATACAGAATATGTTGATTATCCTTAAACTGACCTTGCAAGCTCATAATATCATTACATACACTAAATAAATTATTTCACACTTGCCAGGTTAACTTTTTGTGTGTGAAATCAACATTCCATAATATTGCCCAATTGTATTCCATATAAAAGCCAGACAAAATAATCAGAGAATTATTCATACCACTGAGTCTTGTTTGTCTGTTGGCTCTCACGCGCAAAAAAGTCTGTGACGAAGAAACACAAACAGAAAAAGCATTGAAATTACATAACACCTTCCACTGTATGTTTCAGGTCATTTCATATCTTGTTTGCCTCATCAGCATGTATGGAATATACATACATTTCCACTTTATTAGAAGCTATAGTTCCATGTTATAGATGTACAGATGTTTTACAATTTATCACATACACTTCTACAGTTTGAGAATGGCACAACCCCCCGAAAATGTCATGAAAAGGTAGAGAATGCATAACACACACAGTGCCTCAATAGTGGAACTACAAATGAAGGGTTTCTAATGATGTGGATGAGAAGAGAGAACTAAGCTGACCACTTTCCAACAGAATGCACTAGTGATTCTACTGCCCAGTAGATGGCAGCCCTTCACTGTGCACTGGGTACAGGTTTTTGGCTTCCACTTTCCATGATATTCATGGGTTTAGATAAATGGCTTTTAATTCCTTATAACGAGCAATAAATTAACATTTATTATTAGTTATATAAACTTAAATAGTGGCTTCACTTATTTATAGTAGTTGCTAAATCACAGATTAATAATTGCACCATAAATGTGTGGTTTATGCTGTTGTATTATACTTTAAATTTATGTATTTATTAACATTTTTTATTTGCACTACAAACCATCTTTTTGAGCAAACAAGCATAGGACTAAGTGTAAACAGTTCACCCCTACATTAATTAACTTTCTCACTTAATTTGTAAGATGTTAACAATTTTCTTTATTTAAAAAAATGCCCAGATGCGTTTTTATAATTGAAATGACTCCGGGGTCTTGCTAAATAACATTTAAATATTGTCAGAACGAAAATCAGTATTAGCTTGTAGCTTGGTAGTGAATAAGTGTCTTTATTTGGTTTCTCTGTTTGCCTTGCATGCTCTGCACTTTTTTCCAAAAAAATGGCATAATGATGTGAAGTCTTGAGGGACTGCAAGAGCCACGCCAAAACTTTGACTAGCTGCTGAAACCCTTGTCCAGATTCTGCCCTGATGCCTACACATTTTCCTCCATTCATATTGGCAATCATTTTAACAAAATGTTCTCTGCCGCTATAGTTCAAACACCCACAAAACAGCAGAAACTCACTACACTGGTAGAGCTGGTGAATCTCTTTGGTGGATCTTATTACCCCTTTCTTAAACATAATTTTTATTATTGCAACATTATTTCATGTTTTATTAGAATAGTAACCTCCAAAATAACCCAATTTAGGGTTGTATAGAGCTGTTTTAAATTAATATAATCAAACGAGAAATTAAGTAGTACAAGAGCTAGATTCCAGGTTGAGGTTTCCGTGATGGTTAGGGTTAGGGTTAGGGTTAGGGTTAGGCTTAAGGTTAGAGTTAGGGTTAGGGTTAGGGTTAGAGTTAGGTTTAGGGTTAGGCTTACAGTTAGGGTTAGGGTTAGGTTTAGGGTTAGAATTAGGGTTAGGGTTAACATTAGAGTTAACGTTAGAGTTAGGCTTAAGGTTAGGGTTAGGGTTAGGGTTAGGGTTAGGGTTAGGGTTAGGTTTAGGGTTAGGTTAAGGGTTAGGGTTAGGGTTAGGGTTAGAGTTAGGGTTAGGCCAGTTTAGGGTTAGAGTTAGGGTTAGGCCAGTTTAGGGTTAGAGTTAGGGTTAGGCCAGTTTAGGGTTAGAGAAATGAATATGAACGCAATAGACATGTAGCTCAATATAAAATGACATTGTTTCTGTCACTCTACTATGCAGCTCGGTGTCTCACCTGGTATCTGTCTGAGTTGACGGCTTCATCAGCGGGGCGGGGCGAGGAACCTCCTTCTCGCTTAATGTGAGCAGAGAAGAGTGTCTGAGAGTAATTAAGAAAATAATCTATTTTTAGCCATGTAGTTTACATTTTGCATGCAACAAAAACAACATCAAGTTATTTATTATAAACAACCTTTGATAACTTGAGGAAATTTAGTTTTTATATTCTAATTGTCAATTCTTTAAATTTCACTTGCAATTACACTTTTACTTGTAATTATAACAACAACATTAAAAGATGTTTACAAAAATGTTTCTCGTATAAAAATTAAGTAAGGTTTACATTTTCCAAACAGTATAGGTGTCTTTTTTTTGCAAAGTTTATGTCGTTATAGTTACAGGTAACAATTTACTTGTTCACAAATTTTCTGAGACACACTGGTCTTAAATTTTTTTTTTCATTTATTGATCTTAAAAAATAATAAATCTGTTAAAACACTTTCTCACAGTCTCACAGACTGAGTTAGTAAATTACCTTAGGAAAACCTGTGGAGAGACTCTCCTTCTGTGAGAGGCTGGGACTGTAAGAGAGAAAGACACTGAAATGTTGAAATGCATTATTATCCAGAATAATTAAATATTTTGCTAAATATTTACCTCTGGACCATACCTACTACATCCTACTGCAATGCATTCAAGACAATGTAACTGGACATTTTTAAATAGATCACCATTATCACTCTATTTGGCCACAAAACCATTTCCCAACTTCTTAGTGTCGCTTTGAATTAAACAGCTAGCTTATGCTACTTTGTACCTGACATTTGGAAATGAACTCTCTTCTGACCAGATGCCATTGTTTCTCATTCAAGAAATCCATTCAGATTCCTGGATTGTTTTTCCACACTTATTTCACATCTCAACTACACAGTGTCTGCAGGAACAACACTCCACATCACTTCAGGGTGAATGGGTGGGGCTAAACTGCTGTTGGTTGAATAGATGGTCATATTCTATAGTGATTTCAAAACCACAAAGATTCCCAAATGAGCTGTGCTCAGTGTCTGTCCATGGATGTATGGATCTTTATGGATCACTGCAATGAGATGAACCACATTCAAAATGAAGTCCAAGCTGAAATGCAGGTAAAGCTCTTTGGAAAGCAAGAAATACAAACCTTGAATTGAAAAAGCAGGAAAATGTATGGACACTTTAAAGTAAAAAAGAATGATACAGTAGACAAGTACAAAGTAAACACTCGTTTACAAGAGGTCCACACACACAGACATAGACACACACACACACACACACAAACAGTCAAAGCTGTCTCCATTCTGCTTTCCCATACAGCTGAAACACACCCTTGGGCCGAATACAATTTGACACAATTACTGTCCACGCTTCTGTCACTAAGCAGATTAGAGCTGTAATGTCTTTATTGAACGAATCCTTCATGTGGAGCGAAAGCCTCACCCCTTGCCCCTCCCTGTGTGATGCTGATGCCGGCTTGGTGAGATTTGGCGTTATTAAACCCGCTGTGATTTTCACCAGCATCGCCCTGAGCATGAGAGGCTGTGAAATATGTGGCGAGGAATGCATGTGTGTGTATTCTGAGTAGTGTGTGATGGAAGAGGCCCTGAGGCTGCTGATGAATATGCCATTATAACCTGGAAACATTTAATGTGCCGGAGGAAAGATGCGGCTAATGGATGAGGGGAAGAATTGTGAATGTACTGATGTGAGTGTGCTTGTTAAGCATGCATACTACATGCCATAAACTCAACTGCAGTTAAACATATTCTATTCAGCACTTTAGATTATCTCTGTTCAATTTGATCCACTTCAAATTAGCTCAGTTTAGCTAATGCAGATGTAGCAATACAAAAACAGGGAGTGTATGTGCATGTACCTTAGGTGGAGTTGTGTGAGTCGCTCAATCTCCGTCTCCATGTGATCCTGGAGTTCCCCTGGCTGCAGAACAGCATGACAGACAGGACACATTGGCGTCTGAGCATCAAACACACACTTCACTTTACCTACAGTACAAGAGAGAAAGAGGGGAACGGGGGAAACAATCAGAATTCCACAATGAAAAGGGATGCTGACTACCTGCAAGCTTTTCGCAGTTTAATTCCAGGCCTAATTTAGTCTCTGCTGTTCAAAGGCTCTGTAAGGTCTAGCAGGATCAGAACACTTTGTGAACTCTGATGTTCTAAAGCCACCTTTTTTTGTACTGACATGAGAACAGTTTATATGCTGTTAGTCTAATTGTGTAGAGATGCTTGACTCCAACCATAGCCCAACACAATACTCAGATTCATCTTTTACAGTTGAAACCGAAATGCTTGACATAATTTGGTCTAAACCTGATTGTAGCCAATCAAAATTCTGTACAAACCTGAACTGAACTGAAATACTGAACACTTAATTTTATTTATTTCCACAGGTGGATTAAATTTGGTACAAAAACTTATACTTCAAGTTTCATAAAACCTGCCAATAGCCTGATAAAGTTCTGTTTGAACCCAACTGTAGCTTAATACTTTTGTGCAAATCCAAATATAGAATAATAAAACTCTGTTCAAAGTCAAGCTCAAAAAATATTTGAAAGGTAATATCACCAGCAGAACATCAACTGGCCAGTAATGTGTCATTGTTTCTATTGTTAACAATGAACTGGTGTACATCAGACAGAATTCCAGTGTCAGCAGTAAGCTTGGTAAAGTTAAACAGCAGGACAGAAATGTTCAGTATGCTGACCCCATTTCAATCTTCATGCTCCTGAGAATACTAAGGTGTGAAAATGCATCACCACAGTGTCTCGCTCTAACTGCCATGGGGTGAATCACCTACATGCATCTGCAGCTGATAGATTGGGGAAATCTTTTAACCAAATAAAACCTGTCAACAGCTAGGTAGGCAGCCACATGACGGAGGAAACAGAGGGCAGCAGCTACGGTCACAGTTTCCCCCACTGAAGCAATCACCCGCTAACAACAGGCCAAATAAGAAGCAAATAGATGTGAATAAAACATGGATCTACATGCAAGAGCTACCTGGTCCCGTGCCCTTGAGAAAGCCTCGTCTGTCAGCGCTCTTCTGCATCTCGCATAAATGAATTTCCTGACATGCATGGACTGCTCCCTCTTTGGCGTTCTGCAAAGCTAGCATCAGTAAACAACAAAAATCTCTCATCTGAAATTGAATTTATAACCAAACTACCACAGATAACGTCTTCAAGTAATAGAATGATAAGAGGCATTTGATTTGATTCTAGGGCAATTGTCCTTCTGTCATCGCCTGGGCAACCGTAGAAGATGTTTCCCTTTTACCCCTGAGCTTGAAAGTAACTGTACATTAAATTATTTATAAAATGGACAAAAGTGCAAAGACAATTCAAAGCTGCGACTACTTTGTTTAGCTATGCATCATATTTGACAGGAAATTATAGCATTATATCATTGGCTAATTGGCAGGGATACTATTATGTCATTAAAAAAATCTTTGGCCAACAAATAGTCCACTGGCTACTTTTAGCAAATTATGTAAATTTCATTTATCCATATTTATTTATTCAAGCTCTCGTTTAGAGAAAGTGCTGTGAAAAAATATTTACCACCTCCTGATTTTTGTGTCCGTCACACTCAATGGCCTCAGATTCTCATACAAAATGTAATACAAGGAGAACTGAGGAAACACAAACAGTGAAAGAAGGCAACAGCTCCATCAGCCATGTAAAAAAAAGTTAATCCCCAAACTTAGAAACCAGTTGTGCAACAACAGAACTTTCATATCTTTTACTAGTGGTCTTTAACACTATGGGTGAATTGTGCCCCATTTTTTTGCCCACAGTGCTTTTAATTTACCCACACCCAAGGGCTTTTGGGCAAGAATTGCCCATTAAATGTCCTGCCACAGCATCTGAATAAACTTGAAGTAACATTTTTCCTTCAGTTAATGAAATGATAATTTTAAAATCATATTTTTTGTTAGTTCAGATGGTTTTTGTTGTGTATATAATGTTATTTTGACAATCTGAACTAATAAAGTGCGACATGCAAAAATAGAACAAGAGGGGCAAATACTTTTACTACTTGGCAAATTAAATTTCGATCTCCATTTCTATAAAAGTGCACTTACACAATTTTATCTGCTATGTTTAAGCTCATATCAAGTCAGCAGCTTCATTTTCTTCAGTCCATCATACACAAAGCCCTAGAAGGCAGTTTAACCAGTCAGATCATGTAACTTCATTTTGCTTATAGAAACATCAGTGGGACATTAGAAGGTCTCCTGGCAGGCATCATGCTCTTGGTCACACACTAATGCCCTGAAACGACGGGCTCGGTCTTCAGGCAGAATATAAAGAGCCATCTTTTTTTCTGTGTAGTGGGATGACTGCACATGCCAGCATCCATATGACAGCTGCCATCATCACGGCGACAGACGGATTCCAAGACAGCCATGAGCTGACCTTTCTAGAATGCCACATCTCATCTGGATGCTCCATCACATTACAACAATATGTCAGGAGCCAAAAAGGACAATACTCCAGGCTCAAGCCAAAAAAGGACAATACTCCAGGCTCCTTTTTCTTTGAGACGCTTGAAGGAGGGTAGGCCTTTCCATCACCCAGGGCCTAGTGGAGGAGGGATTCTGTACGCTTGATTGACATGAGCAGGCGTACGTTGCTATGGGTGTTCTATCAACATGTCAAAATGGCAAACGATGATGAAGCAATGGAGACTAAAAAGTAAAGGTGGATTTGAACGCTTGCATTTAACTTTGACTTTGAGACCACTGCGGGGATTTACTGACAGCAAACCCCAGACCACAAACTGATGTGATTTGTCTAGGACAAAGACAAGACTAGCATGGCTTTTGGATGCTAATGTTCATTATTATTTCCTTTAGTCCTAACGGTCGACCTATCTTGCTCTCTTTAGTGAACACAATGCCGTTGGCTATAGTTTTTCAGCTAATCATCAAAATTACAGCATAAATCTACACTAGGTATATATTTTTGTCATTTTACAAGATTTAATCAACAGTGCCCCTCCTCTCTCGGATAGTTTAGTACTTAAAAACTTGCATTCATTCTTGAGGGAAAAAAAACACATCTGTAACTTGTCTTGGTAATAAGCAAATCTGGAAAATGCTCGATAATTACTAGTTTGTTTCTATACTTATCAGTACAGGACTTAGCATTGTATTATTTTTAATGATTTGTACTTAATATTCTGAACTCTGAATACATGTACTATCACTAAAATTTCTGATGCAGACTAGTACCACACACCACAAACGTATACTTAATATTTACTTTTTACTTTGAAACACTTTAAGTGTTTTTTAAATTTTAAGGAATATTATTGACTCCATACTTCTCCTTTTAAACTAAAAACCCTAGCGCCACTTCTGTGTCACTGTATTCACCTATGCATGTTTGCAACAAGCAACTGAATGTTGGTGTTTCATTCCAAAAACAATACCTCTTTGAATAAACAGAATACAGATGTTTGAAATAACAGTTGATGCATAATGCAAAATGCATTTATTTTTCGAATGAAAGTGGTATTATTTATAACTCGTATCTGTAAAATCTTGTTAAACCATGTTAACAAATGAGTTTAGTTTCAAAAGCCTGCTTTAATTTTCTTTTTTTTCATAATACACATTGCTGGGAGTCAGTAATGTGTGTTATGAAAAAAATAAATTTAAAACAGGCTTTTGACACTAAACTCTACATTTGTTAACATTATTATTCATATGGGACTTCTACACTTCGTAAAAAGATCAGATTGGGACAAGAGCAATCTCATTAGTAGTGCTGTAGAAAGAAAAGGATTAAGATTATGCTCAAACTGCCATAACTATAGAAACATGTGACTGAGACATTGAGTTTGCTTTGATGGCATAAGTTCTAGCCTTCATAATAGATTGCTGATCGGGACCTTTTTTCTGTCCGAACCCGATAGAGCAGTGACCGAGCCCGACCCGAACTTGACGTGCATTTATGTGTTTCTATTCAAACCCGGCCCGAACCCGACTGGAATTTTAATGTTCGGCTGAAGCAGCTGCTGCTAATGATCCTCCCTTTAAACAAACTAACAAGTAGACTTTCCTTTTCCTTTCGAATTCTCCCGATAACTATTTCTTTTGTACGTCTCCCATGATGCTTTGGCTACTGAATGAAACGTTGTCATGGCTACGTTGTCATGGTTACGCAAACAAATCCCCGTGTACAGCGAAAAAGCAAACAATCCAGCGTGACGTTGCGTACGCTCTACTTTTAATTAACACTAAAAAGTATTGTATTTTTTTTATTAACAAATACTTTTACAATTGCACCATGTGAGACAGACCTTTTGGAGCTTCACTGTGCAGTAGCATTTACTATTTTAATGATCAAAAGTTTTTGTGCTGATGCGACATAACCGGAACCCGCCCCGAACCCGAGTAACCATTGTGAAATAATTGTCCGAACCCGACCCGATCCGACCCGTCGCCATGAATTTCTTCAGCCTTCTATTGCAGTCGTAATGGGAACTACCTTTGAGTAATCCGAGGGCAGGCGGAAGGCAGAAGAAGGTGTGTGGGTGTGTGATTTGAGGGGGGCGTTGTTGCTCTCTGGCAGATTTTCTGAGGAGACTTGCCGTTATTGAAGTGAATTGGCCCTCTCCACACCTGCCATGGTTAGCCCAAACACCGTCTGGTTCGTATTTAAGACATCAAATGTTTCATTTTATACAGGGGGATTTCATCGTTTCTTAAATATGCTTTCTGAAGTGGATGCAAGTGGGGGAGGGGGATATGTAGGGCGCAGTGAGCCGGTTTTTATTGGAGAAAATAATGGGCCATTGAGAGAGCCTATTTAATGGGCAACATAATAGGCAATGTAGTAACACATCTGCTGTGGAAAGTCGTTTCCTTCGTTTTCAAAGGTACATTTTTTTTATTCTTTCTTTCTTTAATCAACTCACAGCTCAACCGCTCTGGCATCGGGGATCGCTAGAAAGAGCCACATGCAGCAGGTCCACTTTTAGAAGTCCCCCTTACAATAAACACTAATGATCATTGTGTAATATGTACTATGATTAAGGACATCGGGGGAGGAGAAAAGGAGCCAGAGCAATATTAGCCAAATAAATCCCACTGTGCTCTGCTACAATATTCTCTTGAGAGTTTCAGACCACTAGCTGATCTATCTGAAAAACACTTCAAGCATGATTCCCAGATCAGATCAATGAGCTGTTTCTTTTCAACTCCCTCTTGGCATTTAGTCAATATGCAGTTCACCCCATATTTAACTGGTCTAAAGTCAGGTAATACTACTGGATACAGACACCAAGGACTAAAGTTAGTTGCACAATACTTTAAAATATGCAAAACTATCAAAATAATGAGTAAATTCAGCTACTTTAACTTAATCTGTGTCTGCTGATGTTCCGTTGGTACATACAGCTTGGATGATCTCCATAGAAAAGCATTGCCAATAGATTGAGATGTTCTGACGTAGTCACAGATGAGCTTAAGGCCCAGCTCCAAGCATCAAATAGAGGCGTAATAAACCTCCAAACATTGGACTGTTGAGTAGTGGAGCACCGTGTTCTCTGGAGTGATTTAATACTTTTGGAATGTGTTGCAGTGGCGTTTGTGATCAAGCAGTAACCATTCAGTTCCTCATTAATGCTCTTATGGCTGAATGCAATCCAAACCTCACATAAATGTTCCATCATGTAGTATAAAGTCTTCTAGGATAAGAATTTGCAGTTCTAGAAGATAAACTTTTTAGAAAACTAAACTGAATGTCCAGATTTTATCATTAAGCTTTTATCATTAAGCTTTCCCTTTGTGAGCTGTGCAACATTGGTGGTGGCACCTCACCCCTGGGCTCAGCGGGTTGCAGGTTCAAGCCCTGGCACCACTGAGGACCCCTTGACTGTCCCCACTACGGTGCTCCCTGGGTGCTGCTGATAGCTACTTGCTGTTTCATGTGTGATGGGTTAAATGAAGAGGTCACATTTTGTTGTGGTGCACACTGTGTGTGTTCACAATCCCAAATTTTAACTTAAATTATAGGAAAATGTTAATGTTTCTGGTGCAGACCCACTCTTCTGTCCATTTTCATGTTTTTCATGCTCCTAACATGCAAGAGACAACTAATCAGCTCTTTAACATTTCCTTGCTGAGCTGAAATGTGTGTGTTAAAGTAGGGAAAACACTAAAATGCCCAGGACAATGGCTCTCCAGGAGAAGAACTGGAAAACACTGCTTTTAAGCATTTAACTTGGTTGAGAAGTTTTAGACAAGCCTTTAGTTTCACTGTGGCACCCACATGATTTGACTCGAGTCAGATTTTATTTTGGAGGCTTGTTATTGATATATATATATATAAATAAAAAGTTTTGTTATGGTCGAAAATAAAATGGACATTTTCATGACCATTGTCTTTTAAGTGTTGTAAATGTAGATACTAAGGGAGATCATCAGATTATTATATAACTTGATTTCTAACTTGTTTGACATAACATAAACTTGCTTATAGCATAACCTTGCTTATAGCATGAACTTGCTCACAATAACTGAACCACTCCTACCTTACTGGTGTACAGTTAGAGACTGTGGCACTCCAGTGCTCTGCTTATTCCACAGTTTTAGCACAAACATCACTTTTTAATTCATTAGCAATTGCATACAAGCCACTGCTCCTTGGCCCAATGATGAGTGATCATTAATGACATTACTGGTCCAAAAAACACTTATTTTTACTGTGTTTCTGACGATCAGGAGCTAATGAAGAGAAATGAATTTTCTCACTGAGGAAGCCTCATCTGTATCATCATTATTTTTGTATATTTACATTGTTTTCAAATTGCCTGCATGGCTACGTCGATGTAGCAGTCACAAGAAGTGAGAGAGAGAGAGAAAGAGAGAGAGAGAGAGAGAGAGAGAGAGATGCAGACACTTATACAGGTAAGACGGTGAGTGAGAGACACAAAGAGAGAAAGAGTAGGACAGAGAGTGAGCGTGTTAAAACATTTAATACTTTAACACACTTCTGTGAATTACGTCTCAGGAATACCCAGTCATCCTGCACAATGACCTCACTGCTATATTGACATCACTAGTGTGTCATACACTTCCTCTAAAACTCATCTGTGTGTGTTTGTTTGAGCATTCACTGTCTTTCTGTCAGCTGTAGTTAGCTGTGTGTGTACAGATCAACACTTCAAATAAACCAAGTGAGCAACAATAACATGGTAGCTTTAAGACACACACACACACACACACACACACACAGACACACACACACACACACACACACACACACACACACACACACACA
>JBBIGC010000018.1:18235673-18246757 GCA_037576955.1 Lepidarchus adonis
ACACACACACACACACACACACGCACACACACACACACACACACACACACACACACACACACACACACACACACACATTATGTTTCATGTTTAATTATTATGCCTACAATTTTTAGATATTACCTCTCTTTCTGTGACTGATCCTGTAAGTAACAAATAATCCAGTAATCCTTGAGAAGAGCACCTGTGAAAAAGTCATCAGCACAGTCACTAAGAGATTTACAGGAAGCTTATATGAACTGCTAATCATTGTCCTTTGCAGCACAAAAACACATGAAATGTCATTTATACAATGCTACTCAGTTAGTCTTAGTCTCCATTAAAAAAGAAGTTTATTTAAAAACATTTCTTTATGTAATTTTATCAAGTTAAATTCTCAAATCAAAGTATTATTATTTTTTCCCGTTTTTAAATGTAAAATAAAGTGACAAGACCCCTACATTTCTGTAATGAGGACAAGGGTCCGTCGTGTACAGAAGAAGTCCAGTAAGCAGGCCAGTCTGCAGTGGGCCAGTCGGGACTGCAGGTCTCTTTCCTGGAAGGCCCTGGTTCTTGTGCTGCTCCTCAGAGGAATAAACTTAGCAGCAAAAGCTTCCCTGCTTGCCCGATGTGTGACTCGCTTCACCACCCCGAATGTCCCCCTACATGCCAAAGAGGAGGATCTTCAGTGACCTCAGCATATAAGATGATAAACACACTATAACATAAGGCTGAAACAATCATTTTTAATATACACTGTATACATATTGGTGTTGTAACAAAACCTCATATCTCTAAAATTGCAAATGTGCATAGTTGAAAAATACAGCTGCTGCCTCTTTCAAATAAAAAATCCACAAAGTGATAAAATGGGCAAATCCTAAGACTTATTAATATTCACACCCCTGAAATTTAAACAATACATGAATGTATTGTCCCAGGTTGTACAAAGGAAATTTGTGTACATATGCATATCCTGCGCATGCAATGACTGCTTGAAGACTGTGATTCATAGACATCACCAGGTGCTGAGTATCTTCTCTGGTGTTGCTATGCCAATGCCACCGTAAAACTCCTGCTTGTTCCGGGGACTTGTCCATTCTTCTTCAGCATATGGATGGCAAGCTCAATTAAATTTAAACCAGGTGAAGGGCTTGGCTATTCTATTTTTCATATTTTCCATTCTTGTTGCAGAATGAATTGCCATTCACAGAATCTGGTGGCATTGATTGGATCTTGAGCAGATTTCTCTATAGACCTCAGAATCCATTGTGCAACAGCATTTACATCATCAATAAAGACAAGTGTTCTAGTACCTGTGGCAGCCATACATGCCCAAACCATAACACCCCCACCTCCATGACCTGGTATGCCTTGGATCTTAAGCAGTTTTTGTCTCATTGCGTTCCTCTTGCCATCACTCAGATACAGATTAAGCTTGGTCTCGTCTGTCCATAGCACCTTTTCCAGAATTTTTTTTGCAAATTGTAATTTGGCCATCCCATTTTTGTGACTAACTAGTGGTTTGGGTGTTGCAGTGTAGCCTCTGTATTTCTGTTTATGAAATTTTCTGCAGGTAGCTGTCTCTGACAAAGACACATCTGCCTCCTGAAGACTGATCTGGTGGACATGAGGTTTGAGGATTTTTCATTTGTCATCAGAAGTGAAGGTCTTTCTTAGTCTACTAGTCAATTTGTGATTACACAGCTCACCACTTCATCCTTTCTTCTTAATGACATTCCAGACAGTTGATTTTGGGAATCCTAAGGTTTTCCTAATGGTTTTCTCCTCATGTTGAACAATGGCAACTACAAACTCCAAATGGTAAAAGCAAGCCTAGGTGTCCCACCCCTGCATCAATGAAGCAATAAAACACATCTGGAACACTCCATAAGACCTGCTGTTTTGTAGATACTCTGACTCAGTCATCTAGCCATCACAAAACCATTGTCAAAGTGGCTCAGATCCGTATGTTCATCCATTTTCCAGATTCCAGCACATCAGTTTCAAGAACTGACTTTTCACTTGCGGCCTAAAATATCCCAGCCACCTGACAGGTGCCATTGTAATTAAATAATGAGATGATATTCACTTTAACTGCCAGAGGTCATGTCATGGCTGATTGGTGTATAACCAGTACAGTCACACCTGATGATCCTCCTCACCTGCAGAGGTCTCTGTCATCCCAATTTGAGTTTAGCTGAAGTTAATTACACTATGAACTGACAATGTATGCAGTTAGTATAAGTCTTGTTGGTTAAATTTGTTGGTTTATTATTTTTTAATGAAAATATTGAAACAATTTGAGTAGACTTGATTTTACCTTCCAATCTCTTCATGGACATCATAAACAGAGTGGAGCTTCCTCCTTTTTCTCACCTCCACCTCCCTCTCTTGCTCCTCTTCAATCTCTTCTGGACCTGAAAGAAACGACATTTTAACAGAAACTGTGTATCTTTATATTTTCTCTTACCATTTCAGATTTGTAGGCCACTTAATTTTTATTTTATGTGATTTCTCTGGAAAACAATCTGCAAAAGGTAACATTTATTTTTTGTACCAGAGCTGACAGGGGCTAAATTATATGGCCTTTTCCATTTTCTTGTGTAAATCAAGATTAGTGAATAGAAAATATTTATAATACAATTGCTGTAATGCAGAGGAAGGAGACACAGGTCTGATATGCTTTTTCTCTTTCTCCTGATGGTAAAGTAAATGACTGGTACATTTTGCTGGATGTTTTGTAAAATGTGATATTTAGCCCTGTGGACATCAAAACAAGTATTGCCAGAAATTATTGACCAACACTGTGGCCATGATCAAAGCTTTTCCTGAGGCAAAAACAGGATGGTTCCTTTGTGACTGCAGGGCCACAAGCCAAGAAACATCAACACCACCCCTAGTAATACAGCATGCTCAAGACTGCCCAGACTGTTGGCTGTAAAATGTGGAAAGACTTAATAAATGTCATTTGTATTGCTAAAATGTTTATTTCTGTAACAAGGACTAAACTTCTATACTCTCCTTCTGGCCTGAAATGACATGCTTACCTGTGTCCACTATAAGCTGGGCATAACAGGAGGTGTGTCCTGAGCTATTTGTTGCTATGCAGGTGTATGTACCACAGTCAGCTACATCCACTTCTAGCAGTGTGAGATAGCACCGAGCACCACTCTGGACGAGCTTGGTGTATTCACCAGAGCAAAGCTCATCACTGTCCTGCAGCCACAGAAAACAAAGATATTAATAAAACCCAACAACCAGCCACTGTAAAATTGATTGGGTTCAAAACAAAGTATATGTGGTTCCTTTGTACCTTGTACCATGTGATCTCTGGGACAGGCTGCCCAGTAATAACAGCAGAGAAAGTTGCAGGTTGGCCAGGCCTTACACAAAGGTCCTCCATAGCCACTTGTACCACAGGAGGATCTGAAGAAATATAATTATATGCAATTATTCAGCTGGACATTTAGCTACAATTAAACTTCAAAAATGCATTTGTTCAACTTGCTCAACTTAATTTTTTTTAGTTCATTGAATGTCAAATTCAGTGAAATACAAATGAAGTCAAAAGCTGTTTTTTCTTATATACATTTTTTATAGTGAATAGATAGAACTTGTGTTTTACAAATTATATAATGATTCATGTTTTATATATACTTATCAGCCATAACATCCACACAGAAATTATAGGCAACGCGAATAACATTAAAATCTCATTATTTCATTACTGTGGCTCCAGCCAATGGTATACTAGATTAGGCAACAAGTGAATGGCCATCTCTTGAAGTTGATGTGCTGGAAGCAGAAAAATGAGAGATTGTAAGGATCTGAGCCATTATTACATGTATTATTGTGATAGCTAGACTTGTCAGACCATCTACAGCAGTGCTAGTTCCAGTTATGCAGTAGTTAGTAGCTAACAAAAGTGATGCAAGGAATGGCCACTGATGAATCATTGACAGGGTCACTGGGCACCCAAAGTCCATTGATGCAAGTGGGGACTGAAGGCTGGACCGAGCTCCTGAGGAGCTCCTGTTGTACAACATGTTATGCTAACTATGATAGAACGCTGTCAGAACACCACAGTCAAAACTGTTTTGCAACAAGTAGTTAATTAATGTTATGGCTGATTGGTGTACATACTGGTAAAAAGTTTTAGAACACATTTTCCAGCTTTAATATTAATTTAAGCAGCTTTATAATAGTGAATAGCTCTAAATGTAGAACTGCAGAACGTAAATAAACAATAATGGTCATCAAAAACATAAACCATTTCCTGCACATTTTTGGGGAAAACTTTTAATTTACAGTTTTCCTGAATGAAGTTATAAAACCCTCTAGGGTATAATCAATTGAAATGGCCAATTTCCTACTTATACATAACTTATAGTTATTTTTTCAGTAAGGGTTCTTTCAGATGTTAGAATCATAACTGAATCAGCAAGCTGTTTAAAATTATTGGTAGTAAAATTATTTTTGTATTTCTCAAATTCAGCTATGTATCTTCTGTGCCACCTAGCTTTAAAAAAACCACCATCTAAATCAAATTGTTACGGTAGTATTGATTTCAATAGGCCCACAGGTTTCATTTAAAGTGTCCCCTGAGTACCAGAGTACTCGTCCTCCTCAGTCTCTGAGATGAAAAGTGTCTCTTTGGACTCCACTGATGTCTCTTCCTCTGGAACATCCTCATGTCTCTTCTTTATTTCTTGTTTATCAGTTGGAGTCTCACTGCAGCTACCCACAGATCTGCAAAACAACACAGCTTTTTATAGCTTCCACAGTACACTGCCGTTCTTCTAAAATCTGGAAAATGCACACTCACTGTTTAGAGGGTCCAGACTGAAAGAACATATAGAACAGGTTTTTCACCAAAGCACTGGACCAGCCTTCTGATTCTGAAACTATATACAGAAAGAGATACACTTTGCTTACCTAATAGTACATTTTAAAAGCTTAGATACTCAAGATCAAAATATTATGCTGTTCTTAATATATATATCTATATAAATATATATAAAACATATTTTACATATTCTGTGATCAAATCAACATGTTAATACTAATACAGATTGCAGTCTACTATCTTATACATTTATGGCTAAAAGAAAAACTTATATTTCTCTTTTTTTGCAGAATTTGAATAGTATATAGAATATAGAAATGATTTGAAATGACTCTGTTCACACCTGGTATTAACATGCACCCTGGGTGATCCAATCACAAGGGAACAGTCCTAAATAAATTGATGCATTTATGAAGAACTTAGATCAATACTATAGTTGAAGGTGGTCTGTTTTAGCATTCGTTTAACAGTCTGAACATCAGGAGTGGGCAACTCTGGTCCTGGAGATCAATGGTCCTTTTCATGCACACCTGGTTCAACTCACCTGTTGTGAGGTGTGTTTTAGGAGAGAAACCACCAAACTGTGTAGTAGACCAGCCCTCCAGGACTGGAATTGCCCACTCCTGGTGTACATGAATGTATTATGGGCCACACTGCAGGATCACCTACTCAACTGACATGCTGCATGTTAGCAGAAGTTTATTTGCAATAATTGATCACACGAGAAACATGTAGGTATGCACTTTAATGCATGTAATTGTGTAATTAGAGTTGTCCACTTGAGATCAGATAACCCAAGAAGCACAATGATGCCAGATTTAAACAGGGCCTTTGAATAACATCTTCTTATATTAATTTGCATTGAAACTTCTGCAAAGTTACTTTGTAGAGATAGGAGGTGTTGTACCAACAGTGGCAAGATATATACTATGTGTGTACATATTTGAGAAAGAGAAAAACACTTACCTTTTGTAATTTTGGAAAAGTAAACAGCATGTGTATACTTCTCAGCCAAAATGCACGAATATGAATTGTCTTTGTAAAATACATATGTGCACTAGCCACAGTACTTGAATCCAAGCACATAACCAGGTTTGATAGACAAGAGAAAATAGGGGGAAAGGCAAAAGGTTTATGGTAGAAAGAGAGAGTGAGAGTGAAAAAGAGGAGGAGATATATATGCATGCAAAATGCATGGACATCTCTCCAGTCTCTGTGAGGACACTTACATGAGGATGGCTCTGATTGGATCTTTAGTCTCCTGCTCTGGGACTAAAAGAAGGAAGTGGGATGGAGAGAATGATGTTAAACAGGAAGTGTGGATGAACATGATCGACAGGTTTCCAAAGGCCTCTAATGATTTGCTTGTATGACATGAGTGACTTTTGATTGTCAAGACACAGACTGTTTTGAATGGAATGTTCTGTAAATGATTACTGCATCGCATGCGCCATGCAGAAAGACTTATTAACACAATTTACAATGTAATCTAAATGACATACTGTTGAAACATTGATGCACTGGGGTGTTCTTGGGTATGAGGACATGGTTAGATGGGCATGAATAATGGTGTAATCAATTCTAGCAAGTTTACCAATGACAAGCAACTTCAAATATTGCTTTGAAGACAAAACTAACTACCAAACTCTGGCTCTGACTCACAGGGGTCATCAATCCACTAAGGACTGGTGTGGCTGGAGGATTTCACGCAAAAAAAATTAATAAAACTCTGCAGCCACTCCAGTCCTTTGCAGGTAATAAACTGTGTGGTACTGTGAGGATTTGCCCAGAGGAAAGGCCACATTAAGACTGAGTGTTTGTTAACCATATTCCTGGGAACCTACTGCCCATTCCATCAGTTCAGTAGTCAAAACAGTGCAGGCCAATTGGTCCCTAGAAACAGGATTAAGAAAGGCTGTTGTAGACAGCCAGGCTAAACAGGAAGCTAATGAAGTCACAGAAACCTTCTTTAAAGCAAAAGTCACTGAAGAGGTCATTAAAGATTATAGCTATGGCTTACAGAAGGAAGATGATTGACTGTTCATAACATCAAAACCAATCTCAAAACTAAAAAATGGTTTGCTTAGAATTACGTTGTTGATCAAAGGAAAGGAAAACAATAATTCTGCTAAAAATTATGTGTTTTAGCGGTTAATTACTTCTGACTTAAGAGCTCAAACTCAAATATTACTCACTACATGTCAGCACTTTTGTTAGCCATTGACGTAGCTGAGTTTCTGTTTCTTTTTTTTCTTTACTTTTGTTTGCTTCAGTTTAACATATAAACATATTATGAACCCAATCAATTCTATTAGATGTGAAAACTGTAACAACTATGAAAAATGACATGAATAATGAATAATTGTGATCAAGTGAACAAAAATGACAGCAAGTCTCACAGTTAGGGTTCTCGGCTCCTAAGTGGATCATGGCATCAGGATGTATTTTATGTTAGCAATCATGTTAACATAGAACGTCTGATGACACCTGTGGAAGCTGAAGGAATGGAAGAACTGATGGTTGAAGTACAGATGAAGTGGAAGTAGGATATTTGGTATGTGCTCTGCCAAGCCCTGAGACTGTGGCATTTCACTGAGAAACACTCTGCTGGCATTAAACACTGTTATTTTTCTGAATTTAATGTATTGTATTGTGTGACCCATCCTACCTGGTGTTGAAGAAACTGTTGGTTTGTCTTGTGGGCTTTCAGTCACATTAGATGGGGCAGAATACAGATGCGCTTTGCACTTGGCACTGCCCACCTCATTTAGTATCTTCAACAGATGCAGAATAAAGTCATACTATACAACAGTGTACTATACAACAGTGTACTATACAATAGTGTACTATACAACAGTGTACTAAACAACACCTAAATCATTTAGATAATTCAGTTGTCTGTGAAAAATGTTAATCTGGGAAAGATCATTAAAAGATGAAATTTCTATCTTACATTAATTATGTTGATGTGATAATTCAGTATGAGTCTGCAGTGAGTTGTTTTGGATAATAGAGAATACAATTAAAATTGCTGTCCCTGAGATGTGAAAAATTCTACTCTTTTAAATGGTAGTTTATTTATTTAAAAAATAATTAATTGTTCAGCCTTTAATGTGTGTGTATATTGAAAGGTACCTCACACTCATATTGCCCCAAGTCAGTCTCTTTTGCCTTTTTTATAATCAGTGCAAGGACTCCTGTCTGCTCGTCAATGTGAATCTCATATTTTTTACTGTTTTCCAGTTGTTTATTTTCCTTAAACCACCTTGGATTAGATTATTAAATAATATTAGTTATTATTTAACCACTGACATGTACAAATAACACTGAGAATGCTTATTTGATTGTATGTCTGCATGTAATCAGATTTACCTGACAGTGGGAACAGGAATGCATCTTGTTGCACAGTTGAACTGTACATCTTTTCCATTGACTAGCAAAGTATTCTGAAGTTTATCTTTGAAACTTGGTGATACTGTAAACAACAATTATAGTATATGTTCTTTTAATTATTTGATTTACAGATTAATGGGAAAATACAAATTCTGAAATACTGGTTAAGTTGGTACAGCTAAAGTAAATAATGTTATATGCTAAGTTTAAGCTGGATAACTCAACAGTGCAGCGTCTCAGTTATTTATTCTGATCATTTCTAAATTTAGACTGCTGCAGTTATGCAGTTAATGAATATAAACAAAGCACTTCTAAATACATTTCTAATGTGGAAGCCAACCTTGCTTTAGAAGCATGCATGCTATATTGAAACATTTTTAAGGACTACAGGGTTTATTTTGTCAGAAACTTACCATAGACAGTAATCTTGGCCAAAGAGCAGGCATTTCCTGTAGGGCTACATGCATAACACATGTACTGACCCGAGTCTTCTACAGTAACAGAAGTCAGGACCAAATAACAGGAGCCTGAGATTCCCTCTGAGATAATGTGACACTGGTCATCCTTCACAACAATACCATCTGATGAAGTAAAGACATTTAAAAAACACTTAATGGAAAAAAATAATGTAACTGAGAAGTTAACCTGTGAGTTAGTTCACAACATTCCCAGAATATTTCAAACCATATTTACCTTTGTACCAAGTTACCAATGGCTTTGGGGTTCCGTTGACTTTGCAGGCCAGTTTTACAGTCTGCCCAAGTTTAGCAGCACAGTCTGTCATATTCAGTTCAAAGTGTGGTGAGCCTAACAATGCACATATGAAGATATGGGTTTCTCAGTTAGAAACTTGTCATCAAATCCACATATTTCTTAAATCTGAATTAAAATATTTAACAGAGCATTTATCCATTGTATAAAGTGTTATTATGTCCAAAATGTATTTTGTCAATGAGGAATAACATCTCTTTGATTGTGGATTCCTCTTTTGCTCCACAGCATCCGTTCTTTCCCAAGACAAAAAAATCATTGCTGAATATTTTTACTGGAAATACTTAGATCCTGACAAGAACTTGACTGAAAGAACTGTTTCAACAGACATTTTCAAAAAGCGTTATTTTTGTACCATGCAATTAAGATGGATGGATGGATGGATGGATGGATGGATGAACAATAGGTTGGCAAAAATGAGACAACCCTCAAAATAGGAATGGGTTTACAGGAGGAGTCCACTGACATTTTACCACCCCTGCTCTAGTGGTACAGGGCTGTAGGAAGGTCCTTTACGCATCAGGAGGACCAGTGTCTGCTCTTTTGTGCAAGGAGAAGCAGGATGAACACTGCCAGAGCCCTACAAAATGACCTCTAGCAGGACACTGGTGTGACTGTCTTTACCCAATCAATCAGGAAAAGACTTTATTAAGGTGGCCCAAGGGCCCAACATGCTCTAGTGGGCCCTGTGCTCACTGCATGGCACCGGATCCACCACTTGTGCCCCGGTGCTTATTACAGATGAAAGCAGATTCGCCCTGAGCCCATGTGACAGTGGTGAAAGTGTCTGGTGAAGCTGTGGAGAATGTTATACTGCCTGTAACACCAGCATGACCAGTTTAGTGGTAGGTCAGTAATGGTCTGGGGAGGCACATCCATGGAGGGACATACAGAAGTCTACGAGGTAGGCAACATCACCCTGACTGCCATTAGGTTTCGGGATGAAATCATTGGACCCATTGTCAGACCCTACGCTGATTCAGTGGGTAAGGGGCTTCTTGTGGTGCACAGCAATGCCTGGCCTCAAGATGAGAGTATGCAAGCAGTTCCTGGAGGATGAAGGAATTGATACCTATGCTCACATGACAGAATTCCAAAAGAAACACCTCTGGAACATGCACTTCAGACTTTCCAGGAGCTCAGTGATGCCCTGGTCCAGATCTAGGAGTACACTATTCATCATTTCATTAGGAGCATGCACCGACATTGTCAGACATGCATACAAGCACATGTCAGCCTACTGATTAGCCTTTTGAGTAGCCACAATGAAATTAAGTCAAAATGTCCTGGCCTGCCGTATTATGTTTACACTTTGATTTTTTTTAAAATTGAGCCTTCAGTAGGTTCACCATTTTCTTTTCCATCAATATGGCACCTGTTTGTTCCTAACACATAACCCAGTCCGTATGAATAGTGCGATTTTTATCCAAATGAGATCTTCAAAGTGTTCTTTTACTTTTTGAGCAGTGTATTATTGTTATTCAAAAGCATTAATGTGTTCATTTATATCTGCCAACAAGTCCATGTGATGGAAAAGTAAATATTCTTTCATTCAAAAATTCATTTCTTTGACCCATTCTTCAGAAGAGATTGCAAATCAGCATCATTAAGAATGAGTATTGGACTCCACGAAAGTACAATCACAGATCTGTGTGCAAATGTGTATGCTCTGTATTTTAGGCTGAAAGAGACCTGGGTATTACTGAGCTATGTCTTGTGGACATCTACTGCAAACTCACTCCATGTGGGAATTCTATTCCGCTGTTGCAGGTCCCGAAGGTCTTTAAGCCAGGATAGACGAGAGAGCACTGTGCACGCCTGCAGAGTTATTTTTCTGATTGTACCACGATGTTCATGCCACAGACCCCAGCATCTGTTGTCCCCCTCCACTGTATCCTTCACATCAATGTCATTTAGCTATTGGCAGAAAAAAATCAAATGTCAGTTATGGAAATTGAAAACACAACACTCACAGACATTGGATCATTTCCTAAATAAATATAATTAATAAATAAATAATAACAAAAAAAAAGTATATATATAAAATATCTCTCTCTCTCTCTCTCTCTCTCTCTCTCTCTCTCTCTCTCTC
>JBBIGC010000018.1:18246857-18271822 GCA_037576955.1 Lepidarchus adonis
CACACACACACACACACACACACACACACACACACACACACACACACACACACACACACACACACACACACTTATGATCAATATAGAGCAGCCAGTCAACAGCAAGTCTTTGAACAGTGGGATTAACTAGATTAACTGAAAGAAACCCACACAAGCAAGAAAAGCTTACAGACTCTATTCCGAAAAGCACCTAAGGCCGACCCAGGTATAGAACCCTGCAGTGCTATTTACTGCACCTTGAATATATTAAATAAGAAATATTCCATCACAAGATTCACCTACCAACAATTTTGATGGTAGCTTTGGTCTTTTGGTCTCCATATACACATTTGTAAACTCCACTGTCCTCAGGCACAGTTCCACTGATGGCAAGTTCACAAATTGTGTCTCTTTCTTTCATCTGATATTTTTGTCCAGGCTGGAGAAGTTCCTCTCCTTTCCACCATTCCACTGGAACACCAGCTTTGGACAATTCACAATGCAAGGTTACTACCTTTCCCTCCTCAACCACTTGGTTCTTTAGCTTTTCTTTAAAACTGATAAGTTGCCCTGTGGAAATAAAGTTTCAGAAATTAGAAATTTTAAAAATCAAGTGAATGTACCAATGGTTTCCAGACCTGGTCACAGAGAACTACACATTTTACTGTCCCCCTGCTCTTATACAGTGTATTTACGCTTCAATGGATTGCTGGCTAATAGGTTTAATAGTTGAATCAGGGAAACATCAAATACACAAAGAGCCAATAACAATAATGGTCATCTTGGAATAATGGTAATCTTTAGACACACTTACTGCTAACAGTAACCTTGGCAGATGTCTGCACATTGTAACATGAGCAGCTGTAGACATCACTGTCTTCAATTCTCAAAGACAAAATCTTCAGCTCTGTCACAGAACCTCTTTGTCGCATTTGGTACTTTTCTCCAGACTTGAGTAACTCACTGCCCTTCCTCCATTCAACGAGAAGTCCAGATTTTGATAGCTCACAATGCAAAATGACACTGTTTCCTTCCTCAACCATCTGAGATTTTAGCTTCTGTTTGAATGTGATGGGTTGAGCTTTGGAAACATTTTCAATTAAAATAATTAAATGTTTAAGAAAGTCTCATTATTAATATACAATATTCTGATTTATGTAATATTACAAATACCAGTACTATTACTAATGCCGATTTTACAAACTTGTAAAGCAAAACATATAGCAGTGCATGTTGAAAAATATGACCAACCATTAATTTGAATCGTGGCTTTAGTCTTTTGGCCTCTACACACACAGCTGTAGGTTCCACTGTCCTCTGGCACTGGATTCCTGATAATCAGCTCCTGAACTGATGCTATTTGTCGCATCAGATACTTCATCCCATGCTTTAGCACATCCTCTTCCTTCAGCCACTCAACTGAAACTCCTGCCTTAGAGAGTTCACAGCGTAACATCACAGGTCTGTCCTCTTCTGATTCTTGATTTTTAAGTTCCTTAATGAATGTGATGGGGACAGCTGGTAAGGAGATAAGCTAAATGTCAGACATGCTACTATCTGAAAGCAGTCAGAAATATATGTAGTTATTTGTAAAAAAAAAAAAAAAAAAAAAAAAAGTAAAACCACACACACACAAAAAGGACATACCATGGACTGTTATGGTGGCCACAGTTCTATAGTTTTTACAAATGCAAGTGTAGGTCCCTGAGTCCTCAAGCTTCAGATTGTGTATTGTAAGATAAATATGAGTTTTTCTTTGTTTCATCAGGTACTTCTCTCCAGACCTTAGGGTCTCTGTTCCTTTACGCCATAGGTACTGAACTCCAGGTAGAGAGAATTCACAAAACAAGGTCACAGTACCTCCCTCTTCAGCTTCTTGACTCTGAAGTTGCTTTGTAAACTCAGCTGGTACTGCTAATATGAAATAAATACAGAAAAATGTAACATCTAGTGCACATCTGTCAAAATTAAACTGGGTAAAGCACAAAATCGAATAAATCAAAAGATGAAAGGTACTCAATTTGAATTATATTCTTTAAAGGTTCAATGGGCAACAGGATTTTTGTTTACTTGGATAAAAGCCAGCAATGGTACTTTAATACTAATTCACATTTTTGGCATCTCCCCTTCAAAGGGCTCCCTGAGGATCATCCAATTTGGAATTTCACTGACAACAAGCTGTGTAATCCACATATGGCAATGATTTCAAACTAAAAGCTAAATAACTGGCTTTCTTTCAAATGCTTAAGGATTTAATAAAACAGCAATTTTCCTGGTGGAAGAAAATTACCTTTAACAGTTACAACACCTTTGGTGCTGACAGACCCTGCATTGCATTCATAAACTCCTGCATCTATTTCTTTGATCTCACGAATGGTCAACCTGGCCTCATTTCCGCCTCGACTTATTAGGTAGTTAGAGGAATTCCACACTAAGCAGCCATCCTTATACCACACAATATGGCAAGGTTTTGAGGTCCTACAAAGCAGCACCAAACTTCCTCCCTCAATAGCTTCAGTGTCCTCCAATGCTTTGGTAATTGTTGGACGCCTTCCTGCAAATGACACATACTGAAATTAATTATATGCCACATTAATAGCAACTTTGATGTCCTATTCATTTAACTGCTTAATTTAAACTGTCAACTACTTCAAATGATAGATTTTACCTCTTACTAGGAGTGACGCATATGATCGCTTATCCCCAGCTTCAAAAGAGATCGTTCCTGTATCTTTGCGTTCAAGTTGTTTTATGGTAAGTGTATGGTAGCCACCAGAGATCATTTTAATTTCATTTAAATCATTTGTGTAGAGCAAGGTTTCATCAAGATACCACTTAACCTCAGTGAAGTCACTTGGACAGATGCGGCACTTGAATAACGCTGTGTCCCCTTCTAGACATTCAATGTCCTCCAGTTCATCCAAAATGAGCACTTTCTGACCTATGGGACAGAGTTTATTAAAGCATTATATAAATTATATAAATATATATTTATATAATTTATATATTTATACATTATATAAAATGTTTTCTTTAAATTTGTCCTTTAAAAACTAATTTACCTTAAACAAAGAGAATTGTTGGATGTCTAAGTCATTATGATAAATGATGCTAAAACAAGGATCATTATTACTAATAGTATATTTTGGTCTTACCCTGTACTGTGAGCAATGCCCTGCTCTGCATTGTTCCAACATCACAGGTGTATAAATCATTGTCACTTTTTTCAAGGTTGAAGATGGTAAGTGAGAGGACAACTCCTTTCTTCTTCATCAGGTATTTTTGACCTGAACTGAGCACCACCATACCCTTTAACCAGGTTACTTTACTAGCAGGTCTTTTAGTCTCACACTCCAAAATTGCCATGCTTTTCTCTTCTGCCCGTACGTCTTTCAGCTCTTTAGCAAATGTGTGCTGGAAGTCTTCAAGGATAAAAAAATAAGAAAAAATAAAACTTCAAAGGAATTCTACAATGCTACATCTGTGATGCTGACAATAGCAGTAATTCAGAATATCATGCTGGTCCTCACAGAAGATCTATGGATAAGCCAACAAGCTGCAAAGTAACAAAAGCAATAGCAAAGTGGAAAGCTAGAGTTCTGGGTTTCTGAGTCCTTCTACAGCTTTCTAGTTGATGTTGATAGAAAATTTCACTGACTGCTCATAAGAAGACATCTTTAGAGATGCTTTGAACTAGATCTTGTTGAGCTCTAACTCAATGTCTGCAACTTTAGGTCCTTGTAGGTTGTAAACAATAAGTTTATTCTGTTTCTCCACTTAATTAAATGTAACATTGCCTGGCTACATATTAAACCATATACTCTAGCTACTACCTTCTATAGATTTGCCAAACCGAAAAAATTAATCATACAGGCAGTACAGATACATTAGAACCTTCTACAGTTTTATATCAATAAATATAGTTATAGTAATAAAAAAGACACTTACCTCTGACCTCTAGCCTTGCCCTAGTAGCAATTCCATCTGCCTCACAGCAGTATTCTCCTGAGTCTTTCACAGTAGTGTTATGTATGATTAGCCAAACCAAATAGCCTTTTTGGTTTATCTCATATTTAGGACTGACTCTGATTATCCTGCCATTTTTCAACCACTTTATGATGGCCTGGGGCTTGGTGATTTCACAACTAAGCTCTGCATCTTCTCCAGGTGTTGCTTTAACATTTAGCATTTCCCTAAAGACCCTTACAGGTTTCTCTGCAAATAGATGTGACAGAACATTTGCTGAACTTGCAGTTAACAAAAAAACAAAGCATTATGCAATCTCAAGCAACATGCCATACCTTTGACAAACATCATGGTCCTGCAGCTCAGATCTTTGATGGAGAAGACCACATCCCCTGCATCAGAAATCAGTACCTCATGGATGGTCAATGTGTATTTGTGCCCCTTGTTAGCAACTTGGATTCTTCCATTGCTAACAATCAATTGACCATTTAGGGTCCAGGAAGCCTCATCAATGATGTCATGTGACAAAACACAATCAAAACAGCAGCTCTCCCCCTCAAGAATTGTAGCTGTCTTCAAACGCTTGATAATAGTAACATGGAGATCTAAAAAGATTAGCCAATTGTGATTACTATGTCACTTTTGTCACTTTTTTTAATACTGTACATAATCTATAGAACTTACCACGAACAACAACCTTGGCTTTTGTTTGGCTAGTCCCTATATTGCAAGAGTAATTCCCAGCATCGTCTTTTCTGAGCTTGTGAATGATGAGAGCTAACGACTTGCCCAAGTGAAGAATTTCATGCTTTTCGCTGGCAGTGAGAACTGTGCCATCTTTGCTCCAAGTAGGTGTCACTGCTTGCTTGGAGACTTCACACTGTAAACATGCTTGGCCTCGCTCCTCAGCTACAACATCTTCCAAAGACCTGAGGAACACTGCTGGCTTCTCTAAAGGATGTAAATACACCACAGTAGAAGAACAATTACAATTCCTTTTTGATTAATGAATCAAACATTTAAATTAAACATTCTTGCTTACAGTACTTATTGGTTTGTGCGGTTAGTGTTGGGTTGGGTATTAATATTTAGCCAATTCTCAGACAATGTTTGCCTGCCTTGAACATTTTTATTTAAATAAACAGGTGTCCTCCACACAGCAGACTAGGGCATTATTTCGTTTCTGGACAAGCACTCAGTGCTATACCAATTCGTGAACTTCTAAAATTTGCCTACAGTACATTTACATTATTTGGAGGACACTCTTATCCAGAGCATTATAAAGGGTTAGCAGTTGGTTGTCTTGCTCAAGGGCACTTCAGCCTGCTGGCTGGTTCCGGGAATCGAACCCTCCGGTCACAAGCCCACTTTTCCAACCATTAGGCACCTCTAGGCCACCTTTAAGATACCTCTAAATCTGTACCATGATTAAATTGTGCTCAGGATGTTCTTGATGATGGCTGTAAAATGCATATATGCAAATGCATTAAATGCTACAGAAACTGGTGGTCTGATCTGGAGGTTTGGTGAAAATGGCAACAGTAACTAAAGGTAATGTGACTTGTTATAATACCTAAATCAAAGTCTTACCTTTCACCCTGAGTGTTGTGGACTCACTGAGGCCAATGGTTTTGAAAAGCACCCTGCTCTCCTGTGGAGGGAGCTTTTTGAGAATAAGGCTGTACACTTTTCCTGTGTTTTGGATCTTGTTTATATAATTGGGGTGAATCACTCGGTCATTGAGAAGCCACTGAACACTCGGTGACTCATGATTCAACTCACAGGAAAACATGGCAGTTCCATCTTCCTCTATGTCCACTTGCTCTAGATGCCTTATGATCTTCAGTTTTTTCACTACATTTAAAAGCATTTCAAAGATCAACAATATCTTATTAGTGCAATAACTTTTAACTTTTTCATACATACTATAAGAGATACCATAAAGTCTCTAGGAATATTTTATCTTACCTTCTACACTGACTCGACCTCTGCTCTCAGCTCCACCAGCTAGACATCGGTATTCCCCTGAATCCATGGCCTTCACATCCACAATAGTCAACTCAGCACATTTCTTTTCCCGCTTCATGCGATACTTGCTGGAGTCTAACAATGGTGTTCTACTTTTGAACCAACGTACGACTCTGGGCGAAGGGCAGAACTCACAGATGAGAGTTACTGATCTATTCTCTTTAACCTCCACATCTGAAATAGGCTGGGTGACCACCAATGGGCGTTCTGTTTGGATATTTGAGGTACATGAACAGGTGAGTGTTAATTAAGAGAAATCTGTTTAAAACACTTGATTCTAGGCTCAAATATTTACCTGCAACAATGAGCTCTGCTGTTGACTTGCTCTTCCCTGAACTGAATTGGACAGTTCCGCACAAGCTGCTATTAGTGTTGCAGAAAGTTAGCCTGTGTGAGGTTCCTTCACTCTCAATCTTAATCTCTGGGCTAGAGGATATCATCTCCCCATTTAAAGTCCATTTAGGAGCTCGCTCTGCCTTGATGCTGGTCTCCACTCTGAAACGAGCCTCCTTAGGTTCTGTTACTTCAACTGAGCTCAGCCCACGCAAAATACTGATGGCCTGCTCTGGAAACACAGGTATAATTTTCAATCTGTACAAATTTATGTATTCATGCAGAAATAAATAAAAGATTAACCTCAGTCAACATTGTATAATACAATACATTTTAAATGTAATTTTACATCTAGCATGAACCCACTATTTCTCTTAATTGACTAACCCCCACACAAACAGCTGTGAGTATCTCACCCTCCACAAACAGTTTGCAGGATGTCTTGTCATCACCAGCATCACAAATAAAAATCTCTTCATCTGAAGAGCCCACTTCATCAATGATGAGCTGCCTGTAAACACCTTCACTAACCACTTGGTATTTCCCGTTTGGAACAATTTCTTGGTTCCTCTTGTACCATGTGACCTCAGCATTGGCACGGGAGACTTGGCACTCCAACAGTGCTCTGTGTTTATACATGGCAATCTTCACCCGCAGTGGTTTCACAACATGAACTGGAAGCTCTGTAACAAGTTTATTAGATTTATTATTTCAGTTGCAGTTCTGGTCTTTACTAGAATAATCTACAAACCCATTTTCAGAACAGTTGGGACATTTTGCAAAATGCAATAAAATCAAGAAATCTCATTTTCTTTTAATTGTTTGGAAAATAACGATACTAATTATTCCAGTTTTTATGCATTCTTACTTGTATGGGAGTAATCAATCAATAAAACTACAAAAAACATGCATGGGCCCTCCCTTGATTACCAGTTCAGGTGGACTACATCAAAACAGGGGTCAGGAGTAGGAGCTTTGCTCTTTGTTGTGCTTTATGTTAGGTTGAACATGTGAGAATAACTCTTTGTTTGTGCACTAAATTCAACTGGGTTAGAGTGTGACTCTGGGTGTTAGAAGCCAGTGCATGCCAGCCCTGGGAATGGGCCATATCTGATAAAGCATTCCTTGGTCACAATTGTCTGATTCTTCTCTTCATGATGTACCATATAATAGCACACAAATCTGGACTGCTGGAAGGCCAGTCAAGCACAGCACTTTGTGTCTACAAAGCCATGTTGTGCAGAAATACCCGGGCATTAAACAGAATAGTAAACTAGTACACACCTATTATCTATGCCACCCATGCGCATTAATGCACCACCATACAATGGCAGATGTTACCTTCTTCAACTTTCACTTATAACAGTGTGAATGTTCCATTTTAGTACAGAGAACTCCACATCCATATTTATTAAAGTAGCTTGATTGTTTCTCAAGCACTGCCTTCTGAGGGCTTAAAGGTCATACACGTTTAGCAGTGGTGACCTTGCAATACATGGACAGAGATTTCTTTCTATATTATGTGCTAGTGATTAGTGATTAGTCTGAAACCATCTTTGCTTGCAAAGACTGAGCCTTTGCTCTTTTTTATACTCAATCTAATACTCTTGTGTTTTTCCAAGTCACCAGCTTATTGTGGAATGTTTCAAAATGGTGTAACTAGAATGCTCTATAAATACTATGAATTAGAATCAGAAAACTTTATTGAACCAAGAGAAAATAAATACTATATTTATTCTAATTCTCTATAAACCTTTCAATCATATTTTGGGTCGGTTGCAAACATCACTTTCAAAACTTGCTTGCATTTACTAAATACAATTAAGTTGGTCCTCTAAACCATTAAAAAACATTAAACAGTAATTTTGGCAGAAAACAAAGAATAACATTTCACAAATCACAGAACTAGAAATGGGGTTTGAAGGTAAATGGTAAATTATTTGTACCTTTCACTTTTAGTATTGCTGTGGATGAAACTCTCTCAGCCATAAATGTGATGGCACCAGCATCTTCTGGCTTGATGGATTTCAAGGTTAATAAGTGAGTTTTGCCTGTGTTTAAGATTTAAAATATGTAAATTAAGATTCTACACAAACTAGAATCTACTTAGACAATTAATTATTTAGACAATCCTTTGCCATACTTTCAAAGGTAACCCACACACACACAAAAGAAATGCATCAGACACACATTTTCATTTCAGATACTTACATTCATGTCTGATTTTAATGGTATCTGCAGCCTTTATTCTGTGGTTGTTCTTAAACCATTTCCCATCCACATCCTCCAGGTTTACTTCACACTCAAATGTAACAGTCTCCTTCTCAGTCACACTGGCATCCTGAAGATGTTTTACAATCTGTATATCTCTGGCTGGAGTTGCAATTAAAGAAAAAGATTCTTGTTTAACATTTACAAATAAAATGAGCAAACTTGATACAAGTGAATGCAAAATAGAAAATGTGTTAAAAATACCATTAGCATTACTTTGACCATTTTGTTCACTTTCTCTTCAAAGGTTTTTTGAAAAGTGTTATATTACAATGTTCTTCGCAATCTAGTCAATGATTTGTTTATGAGATCAAATGTTTGCATTGGGGTAAATGAAACTGATCAGTGCTGAAGACTTCCAGGTGTGAACTAGAATAAGGAATATTTATGTAAGAAGTGAAAGTTACACCATTTTCTCACTTATCCCAGGTGTAGTTAATCAGCCAAGACATTTCTGAAGTACAACTTTGCCAAGACAGATCCAGCCCATTTTTCCATGTTTACATCTCCAAACTCCCCACATTGGTCAATCATGAATTAACTGTGATCAGCTTTTTTGGAAAGCTGAATTCAATTTCACTAGCCACACCCACAACTGTTCAATCAAGAAATCACTGAAATAGAACTTGTGACAAAATTAAGTAGGCTAAAAGATCTCAGAAGATCTCAAAAGCAACAATCTAAAAAAAGTTCAAAACAAATGAGAAACTAAGTCATTGAGATCTATCAGTCTGGAAAGGGGTACAAAGCCATTTCTAAAGCTTTGGGACCACAAACCACAGTGAGAGCCATTATCCATAAATGCAGAAAACTTGGAACCTTTCCTAGAGTGGCTGGCCTCTCCAAGAGCACATCAAAAATTCATCCAGGAGGTCACAAAAGAACCCAGAAAAATAAAATGAACTGCAGGTCTCACTTGATTCAGTTATGGTCATTGTTCATAATTCAACAGTAGGAAAGAGACTGGGCAAAAATCACATTCATGGGCGCATTCCAAGGAGAAAACCACTGCTGACCAAAAGGAACATGAAGGCTCATGTCACATTTGCCAAAAAACATCCCGATGATCCCCAACACTTTCAGCTAATGTTCTGTGGACTGACAAGACAAACATTTAACTTCTTGAAATATGTGTGTCATCTGACTTCAAATGAACATAGCATTTCATAAAAAATACCATCATACCAACACTGAAGCGTGCTGATGGTAGTATGACGGTCTTGAGCTGCTTTGCTGGGTCAGGACCTGAACAACTGTAATTAAGTGATTATAAATTCTGCTCTCTACCAGAAATTCCTGAAGGAGAATGTCTGTACACCAGTTTGTACCCTGGAATCCAAAATATACAAGCTAGTCCACCTCTGAATGGCTCAAAATGAACAATTAAGGTTTTGGAAGGGTCTAGTCAAAGTACAGACTTAAATCCAAATGAGATGCTTTGGCATGAACTGAAACAGATCGCTCATGCTCAAAATCCCTCCAATATGGCTGAATGAAAATAAATTCTGTAAAGAAGAATGGGCCAAAATTCCTCCACAGCGATGTGCAAGACACATTGCCAGTTATCACAAATGATTGATTGCATTTCTTACTGCCAAAGGTGGTACAGCCAGTTATTAGTGCAGTTGCTTTTTGGCAGGCAGCTTTTTTCCCTTAGGAAATGAAATCCTTTTGTATTTCTAACATTTGTTTGATGATCTGAAACATTTAAGTGTGATAAATACATAAAAAAAGAGAATGCTAAACTTGTCATGGCTGATTGACACCCAGGTAAGCGGAAAACTGTAATTTTTTCCAACCATTTTTTTTTTACAGTTACAGCCTGAGGCACAGTAATAATGATTGTAATTTCTCAATAACTGATCAATTTATTATTATTTAATGCAGTCCATATCAAGAAATAAACAATCTCAGGGATTGACATGACTGACTAATTAACTAACTGACTTTTAATCATGTTGTGTAATGTGATATCATACAGTAACACTGTTTTACTGTACATATTTTGTAAGCATTTGAGCAGTGTTTAAGCTGTGCTCCGGTGAAGAGTGGGGAGGCAATGTTCATAAGGAAAGTATACATATCCTAAAACCAGAGTGCCAGGGTTTTTCTTTTTTCATAAGAATTGTTATTTCCTGGGTGAACAAAACATGATAGTAGTGGCCATACCGCTCTGTGAAAGCCCAGTCTTGTCACAAAAGATCTCAAAAACTAAGGTTTGAGGCTTGTTGGTCCCCAGAAGCAAGACAACCTGAGAATACCAGGTTTTGTCATTTTCCTTCCTAAAATAACACACCAGTTACTGAAGTGTGTTTCTACTGTTTAACTTGACAAGCATTAAGCTTTAACCCACACCATCACTGTGTTTGGTCCTGCATAAAATAAAATAAAATAAAATAAAATATAGTTCTGAAGCATACAAAAAAAATTAAATGGAATCAAATTGTTGTGAAATTTAAGCTTTCACAATACACGGACACATTTCCTAAAGAATTGCAATTAAATCAAGTGAACACACCTCATATGTTTCTAGACTAGTAGAACTGTATGGTGATACCTATGACAGTGAGAGTAGCAGAGGTTTCAGCTCCTTCTGTCTGAAAGCTGATCAGGCCCATGTCCAACAGTGACACACGTGTCAGAGTCAAAGTGTGTGTCTTCGCCTGCGCTGAGATGCGGCATGTGGGCCTTGATTTGAACGGCACTCCATTCCTTGTCCACAAGCCGTGAACATAAGCGTGACTCAGAATCACCTCAAAGGTGTAAGCTTCCTTCTCGTACAGTGTCACATCCTCAAGACTTTTCACCAACTCAATTTTTTGAACTAAACAATAATAAATGAAAAGTCAGATTTGTACTTTAAATAATGAATGGCATACTATTCATGATTGTAAAGTAGTTCAACATATTTCTGCAAAAAGCAAAAGACCTTACATGCCATAGTGATGCTTCTGTGTCACTCACAAGCCTCTGCCAGTATCCATCTGGGTCACCAGTTCATGTGCTATTGAAAGAAAGCCTTCATAAAAATTATTTTGTAACTACCCTGGATTAACCACTTTATTATGTAAAAATCTATTTGGATATGTATATTATATCTGTGAACTGTCAAAGCCTCGAATATAAAAAAAGAAAACATTTTAATTTATCATCATATAAAACAAAAAAAAGTCAACAAAACTAATAATAATGACTAACGTACAGAAACAAGATAGAAACTGTACAAATATGTTTAAAGTTTAAAGGTAAACTGCATTCAATCTCTTAGGGCAAAATTAATTCTTGTAGTTTATTTGTACAGAATATGGATTTATTAAAAAAAGAAACACTGAAATATCACATGGTCCTAAGTATTCAGACCCTTTGCTGTGACACTCATATATTTAACTCATGTGCTGTCCATTTCTTCTGATTATCCTTGAGATGCTTCTACACCTTCATTGAGTCCAGCTGTGTTTGATTAGACTGATTGGACTTGATTAGGAAAGCCACACTTGTCTATATAAGACATTACAGCTCACAGTGCATCTCAAAGGTCAAAGGAACTGCCTGAAGAGCTCAGAGACAGAATTGTGGCAAGGCACAGATCTGGCCAAGGTTACAAAAACATTTCTGCTGCACGTAAGGTTCCTAAGAGAACAGTGGCCTCCATAATCCTTAAATGGAAGACATTTGGGATGACCAGAATCCTTCCTAGAACTGGCCATCCAGCGCAACTGAGTTATCAGGGGAGAAGAGCCTTGGTGAGAGAAGTAAAAAAGAACCCAAAGATCACTGTGGCTGAGCTCCAGAGATGCAGTCGGGAAATGGGAGAAAGTTGTAGTAAGTCAACCATCACTGCAGCCCTTCAGCAGTTTTATGGCAGAGTGGCCCGACGGAAGCCTCTCCTCAGTGCAGGACACATGAAAGTCTGCATGGAGTTTGCTAAAAAAAACACCTGAAGGACTCCAAGATGGTGAGAAATAAGATTCTCTGGTCTGATGAGGCAAAGATAGAAAGTTTTGGCCTTAATTCTAAGCGGTATGTGTGGAGAAAACCAGGTACTGCTCATGATCTGTCCAATACAGTCCCAACAGTGAAGCAGGGTGGTGGCAGTATCATGCTGTGGGTTTTTTTTTAAGCTACTGGGACAGGACGACTGGTTGCAATCGAGGGAGAGATGAATGTGGTCGAGTACAGGGATATCCTGGATAAAAACCTTCTCCATAGTGCTCAGGACCACAGACTGGGCCGAAGGTTTACATTTCAACAAGACATTAACCCTCAGCACACAGCTAAAATAATGAAGGAGTGGCTTCACAACAACTCTGTGACTGTTCTTGAATGGCTCAGCCAGAACCCTGACTTAAACCCAATTGAGCATCTCTGGAGGGACCTAAACATGGCTGTCCATCAGCGTCTACCATCCAACCAGACAGAACTAGAAAGGATCTGCAAGGAGGAAAGGCAGAGGATCCCCAAACCCAAGTGTGAAAAACTTGTTGCATCTTTCCCAAAAAGACTCATGGCTGTATTAGATCAAAATGTGCTTCTACTAAATACTGAGCAAAGGGTCTGAATACTTGGGACCATGTGATATTTCACTTTTTCTTTTTTCATAAATCTGCAAAAATGTAAACAATTCTGTTTTTCTGTCAATATGAGGTGCTGTGTAAATGTGTATTAATGAGGAAAAATGAACTTGAATGATTTTAGCAAATGGCTGCAATATAATATAGAGTGAAACATTTAAGGGGGTCTGAATACTTTCCGTCCTACTGTATGTATATAATATGCAGCATATTCAGAGCTTAGAAGGTGATAAACACTGGCTAAACTAACAGGTAATAACTTTAACAGCAATGCCAAGTCTGTCATGTGCAGAGCCCATCATGGTCAGATATGGTCAGAGCAAATACACAGCAAAACATTGCAGACATGAATGAGGAATTGATGAACCAATGTGAGAAAAACTAGAACAAACGATCATCAGAAACTAGTTAACATTCAGTACTGAGTTGTCAAATGGAAAAACTCTGCTGAGTATGGAAATTAATGAGCGTCATGACAAATGTGAAATGTGATATTGTGAAATTTTATACCATACAACTTCATAAAAAACACATTGGTCACATTGTGAGAACATCCCTAAAGTAAACTTTTGTTGTCCACCAGTTAAATTAATAGGTAAAAGTAAATTAATTAACCAAAAATTCCTATAATTAACAATATTTGGCCCAATAATATGGGACTACAAATAACCGACCAAAGAAATACCTCACTTTTTAATTAGCACTGAAAGAACCATGTGTTCTTAAGCTGAAACTTTAAAATCAGATAAGATAAGATAAAGTAAGGCAAAAGAAAAGAAAAGAAAAGAAAAGAAAAGAAAAGAAAATAATATAATAATACAAAAAATATAAAAAGTATCTACACAAATAAATAAGGCAAATGTAAAAGTGTAAACAATGTAGGGAGACATGAAATATTGCACAGAAAATTTTTTGCACATGTTGCACAGATGAATATTGCACAGAACGAGAATATGAATATAAATGTGAAAATTGCACGTTACATATGTGAAGTTTCAATTGTCTGTTTCCCTTTTTGTCAACATGTTATAGTAAAAAAAAAAAATCAATTCCTAATACAACTAAACAGTTCTAAAAAAAAATACCAAGCAACTACTGTTAAACAATATGACAACAGAAGCTGCTCTGGTGATCAATAACATGAAGAAGTATAAATGAACTAATTTACTACTCACCCAGTGCATCCTCTGCCAACTTGTGTGAATTTAACAGCATCTTTACATTCTACTCAAGAAGAAAATCACTTCCCATTCAGAGGGTAAAACTGTGGCCAAAGGCCTGCAAGAGACATGAAGAGTTTATCCAAGCTTTTTCGTTTCTTTTGCACAAATCCCCAAAGATTAACAGCAAGAGTCTGACCAGTTTCACACATGGACTCAGTGTGCAGTGCCCAGTTCTCTGAGCCACAATGCAGAAAGTGTTTACTTTTTTCCCCAGCTATACTAAAGCCTAATACTGAACAGCTGACATATCTCTTCTCACACACTCTTTTCTAAAATAGCCGGGTGTCATTATCCATAAACATAGCAACATATCACTCGCAGACTTCACAGTCTGCTAGCATCGGGACTTTTTATACAGTCAAAGCATCTACAATTTCTTTTTATTTGAAAAGATTTAAAAGGCGTTCCCACAGGATGAAATTAACTAAGAGACAACATTGACAAAAATAGTGCAAAACCTATGTGATTTAAACAAGGGAATCAGTTAATGTGATTTGCTGTGTTTTGGGACACCTACATTGGCTTAAACTGTAGTGATGCAACATAACAACCACCTGACATATTCAACATCAGGTGCCTTTTGTCTTTAGATATTCTTTTAGAAATATTTCAGTTGGTAACTTGAAAGTACTATTAAATATGTTAGATATAATTGAAAAGTACAGTGTACATTTGGTTCTTTATTCTCTAACACCAACATCTTACCTCTAACAAAGAAATATAGCTGCTTAATCTTGACATATTTAACCGGTTTTTGGAAAAATGGCCAAAATGGTATTACCAGATCATAGTATTTCTTACTTTAAGCTCCATGGCTCCTTTGATCCACTCTTTACCTAACAACTTTTTACCTGAAGTTAATTTTTTGCTGATGACTGACCTATATTTTGTATCTATAGTAGCCCAGGAGATGATCTATAGTCTTGAAAGAGCAGCCAGAGTGACCCTGGCTGAAAGTCAGGGGAGATTAAAGGATTCTAAATGCCATGCTAATACACCGTCACTCTACAGTTTATTATAAACACACACACACACACACACACACACTCACACACAATGAGTTTAGAAACGACAGTACCACTGGATGCAGCCAGGAGAGAAAAACAATAAAAAAACAATATGTCTGTAAAAGTATGGGTATTTTGTCACAGTCAAAAAAAGTGGCCATATATAGCCAACAATACCTGAGTATCAGTCAAAAATGTTTTAACAAATACATTTAAAATATTTTTTTTTGTTTTGTACAGCAACCAATTGGTAGTTCTCACCCTCAACCAAATAAATTAGCATAAATGTGGACAGTTTCACAAAGGTATGGAATTTTTGGGATGCAGCAAAACAGCTGATCAAACCTGCACCTTGTTGACATTCTCACAACAAATTTAGATTTGCATGGTTTCTTTATGTAATAGTGGGATCAATCACATTTTTGTATGTCAGTGCCCCCTCCACTGTAAGACAGTAGGAAGCAAACCTCTGTAGTTTTGTTTTGTTATTCTTTGACAGACAAAATCATGTGTGAGAGAGCTGATAAAACTACAGTAATTGCAACTGTATAGTTCTTTGGAAGGGACAATATAATACAGAGACTCACATACAGTAAATGCTTTAAAAAAAAAACTTGTAGTACAAAGTTATCACAAGGTGGGATATATTAGTCCGCAAAAAATCAAGTTGATGTTTTGGAAGGATCCCAGCCAGATAATGTGCTCTTCACGTTGCAAAGAAATGTTAGTAAGAATAGTTAAATAAAGTTCATAGTGTTGACTTGTTTTCCAATTTCCCCAGATCTTAATCTGAACAAATTTATTTGACCCATAGAGACAGTAGATCACAACTTACAGGCCATAAAGCATTTGCTGCTGTCAGAGCTGATTTGTTTAGGAGAACCTACACAATATTAGGCAGGTGGTTATAATAGTATGTATATATAAATATTAGCATCGCATAAAGTTGGGAAATGAAGGTCCAGAAAATCCCCTTCAAAGAAATGTAGGATACACAGTGCAGCCTTCTTGTGTCATGTGTATGCTTAGTTAGAAGTAAGCATAACACACCTTAACATCAAGCTAAAAATGAGAAAGCTTGAATAACATACTGAGGTTGTTACTTTCTGAACCACGATTACATGATTACGTGGTTTCTGACCTTCTGTAATAAAAAGGGACAGTTCATCAGTGACCCTAAGGCTAATTTGTAATAGATATATATTTGCTTATTTGTAATAGCTTATTACACCAAATGGATTTTCTCAGTTGTCAAAAATGGACAAAAGTGCAAGTCAAATTACTGTTTTTAGCATTGTAATTTTTTATTCAGTTTAATATAAGCAAATGTATTTCTGCTAAGCCTTGTAGCACCAGTGCGAAATTAAAGAAACTTAGCACATCAAACGTGTTTTCTCCATTTGGTGCAAATTGTGTACATTTCATTTTTGTTCAGATCTAAAAATTGCGATAAATATACTATTAACTCTAAAAGCCTTCTTAATGCAATCTCAGACATACTCTACCTTAAAACTAATGACCACTTATGCTGATCTGCTTGCAGGTGTTTACAGGTGGACACCAACCCTTTAAAGGCACAGCAGTCCAGTAATGTGGTGGAGACAGGATGCTGTTGATGCCACTTTAAAAATAGCCATAGGCTAAGGACCAATGGCCATGTGAGGATGTGTTGGGTGAAATTAGAACTTGACAATACAGATGAACCCAACACTTAAGCCTCTAGGTCCTTGTTTGGAGTCCAACGCAATGAAGGTTCACATTTCCCAAAGCCCTGTTTTTTTCCCCTGTTGACAACTGACTTAAGAAGTGTGCATAAAGATCACAAATCAACTCAACATGTGCAGGTTGCGAAAGAGGCAACACATGCAATTACATCTGCCTTTTATTTTCAAATCAAATCAGAGCTTTCTGATCAAATTGTACTGCTGGCACTGAGGTAAACAGGTCCAGTCTTCATTCTTCAGTTCAAACCTTGAATAATATGCCATTTCTGTTGTATAATCACTGTAAATAAATGTAAAAACAACGTCAATCAAAATTGTACTTCCCATGACACTCCAGGCATGTGAGTGCAAAAAGAGGTGGAGAACTTGACCTTGATCAACTTGATCAAGATCAGCTGTATGGCCTTGTATTTGGTAGCAAAACAAATAAAACATCAAACTCTGGTAAATGGTTTAGTCACCACTGAAAAGTGAAGTATGCCAGAGGTCCAATGCGCTCAAACATCAGAAACATGCATGTTTGCCACGCCTGTATTAGAAAGCCATGACAGAATCACTGTCCATTTGTTGGTCTGAGATAATCTCTTAAACCCCAGTCTGGGGGATGTCTCAGTTTCAGCTGAGACCAATCACAGCTCCCCTCATCTGAGGGGACAAAATCCCCTTCTCCTGATAGTCGACCTTGACTCCAGGCTCAGGCACATGCTGTCTTTTCACTTCTATGTATGGCCCAGAGTTAACAACTGCAACCTGACTAAGAGTGTGACTTCAGTTCATTTAACATTTAGAAATAATGTGAAAGATTAATGTTTTTTACAGCTGAAAAAGGAAATCTTGCTTTGCGAAACTCATACCCAGGAGTTTTCTGGGATTTTTTGTTGGTCTTTAATTTTTAAAGCACAACACCTACAAAATAGTCTAGTGGTAAAGAACCTTGCCCTTGTGAACATAGATTTGCTGGTTCTAGTCTTGGCCCAGGCAGCACTGAGGAACCCTTGAGCAAGGTACCGCCCCACTGCAATGCTCCCTTTGTGGTGTTGCCCACTGTGATGGGGTTAAATGCAGAGATCACATTTTGTTTTGGTGTGTGATGAAAATGTGTTTACAATGACAGTCACTTTTCCTAATAAAAGTCATACTTTTTGGGCATTTTCCCTGCTTTGTCACCAAAATAACTCTGTGAACAGTAGGTTCAGCCATAAGAAAACATTGTCATTGTATAGCAAATCTGTCTTCACAACTGGTCCATGCATATTCCAGAATCCAATGACTTTATGACGTAGCATGTAGCAAGTGGACATAGATAAGCTAGGATCTCTTCTTTTCTATAGAGGGGTTATACTATCTTACAGAGAATGGAATGGGCATCTCCTTTTAATTAGGAAGATTATGATGTCCATTTATTAATAGACTTAATAGACCCACAGAGTATTACTCCCTGTCTGCTATGAGCAAAGCTGGATGTCTCTTGGGTGTCTGGGTGCTAATATTCTTAATTCAGAATATTCACAATAATCATAATTCATAATATTAACATAAACAAGTGTGGTGTGATATGAAAAATAAATGCTGCATCCCCTTGGACTGGGATGTACACACAAGGAAAAAAACAGAATATACAGTCAAGAGTCAAATATTGTGAAACTCTTTGTTTAAACCAAGTTACTTCTTTCCTTTCTTCTCCTTCTTGGCATCTTTGCGCCCTTTTGTTGGGGCTTCTCCTTCTTCTTCCCTCCCTGAAGCAGCCTTGACTCTCTTCTTACCGAGAGGAGTCTTAGCATACCAGGTCTGTAAAAAAAGTATGATTGCAGTGTTTGACTTACAGCCTGGCTTTAATCTGCTTTAAATACAATCAGAGGTCGGCAAAGTACATAGCTCCAGTACTTGAGTCAAATCATAAACAACATTTTGTAAGCAATGTAGGAGTAGTCTACAGTGGTTACAAACATATATCATATTTTAGAAAAGGAAATGAATTTGTGAATACTTCACAGCTATGACTCAAAGTAGCTTTGAAAGGCTGAAGGACAGATTTCCTTCCAAGTTATTTAACCCATTCTGATAGCTCGCCAACCCCACCTCTTGCCAAATTTTAGGGCCTGGATAGAGGTGCGCTAAGGTTTTAATGTACTTTGTTTCTGCCCACCCATGTTATTTAATATTCTAGCTAATACAAAGTACAATAGTACAAAATCACAGAGGAGAAAAAAGCTAATAGAGATATCAGATGTTTCTTTACTTTGAGGGCCTCCTCTTCGTCCTGGAACACAGGGTCAATTTTGGCCAGAGCAGAGACAAACTCGGCCGCAACTAATTGCCGTTTAGCCAGCTGCTGAATGCGTCGCTCACTCAGGACACTGCGTACCACCCGAACCATGTGACCTTGTGTGTAACCATCTGAGATCTTGGCCAAGGAGCTGATATCCAATGTGCTGGTCACTACCCCACCATAACGTTGTATCAACTCCCTCCAAATGACTACAAAATGCAAAAAACAAGAATTGTAAACTTTTACCCATTGTATAAAATATACTGTCTTCCCTCAAATGCAATCAAACACCCAAGGCAGTCAATCACCTAAGTTTGATGCAGGAGTGGGCAATATGGCAATATTTATTGTTGTAATTATACGCTGTGTCAACATGATTGTAAATGTAGATGTAAATCAAATGTTTCATTTAAAAATAACAATAAATGCTTAAGCTAAACAAGAAGCTCAATTTTAAACTGATTAAAAGCAGAAATCTTTGTAGGGAAAAAGGAAAGGAAAATATAATCTTTGAATCACATACCATATCTTGAAGCGTAGTCTGGTCGTGGTATGAGGATAATCTTGGTATAAAGTTTACACAGTGATTTTAAGTCTGCACTGAGCGGATCATTTGTTGTTCCCACAATCAAAACACGGTCTTCACCTTTGATATTTTTAAGGATCTTTGGCAAATCTTTCTTTAGACGCTTTGGGTCTAGCTGTGAATAAAATAAAAAGCAGCATTTGAATTAGAAGTCAACATTTTGTTAAGAATAAGCATAATATAGTTTTCATTAATTTTCTAGTGAACTTTCAGAAGTGTATAATGACCTCTTTTTCCTCCTTCGGTACTTTCCTATAAAACATCTTTTCAGCTTCACCGATCCACACCACAGAAGGCTGCATTAATCTGGCAACCTGACACATAAACCAGGGACCACTTTAATTTCCTACTATGAAAGTTATTCCACTGTCAATCTATATAGACAAAATATCATTATATTATTATTATGCGAATTATTATTAAATTATATTGATGCATATTGTCATTGTGATATCCATTGCAGTTTAAAACTGATGAAACACTGATATGTTTGGCCAAAATTACATGTCTGGCATTCTTGCAGCCAGTCATTTACTAGCTGTTTCATCCAAAAAAAAACTGAGGAATATCTGCCATGGGTTAGGTTTAAAAAACACAATAAAACATCCAGTAATAGGAAAAAAAAACTATTTTGTGCAGTGCAGCTTTTAGCATTTTAAGTATTATGGAGACTAGTTTAATAAAAAACTGTTACCTAAAGATGGATTGTGTAATTCTAGGTAGAACACCCAAAACATCCCATAGTATTCCCAAACTGAAACACTGTGTTACTATACGTTAACAATGCAGGAGATAAAAAGCGGTTTATCCAAACTTATTGTGTAACATGCTTTACATGAAACTATGATTTCTTTACCTTAAACACCATATGGAGCATCATCTGCAGGCCGTTCCTGCCTGGGTACTTCCCCACCAGATTTAAGGGGGAAAGGTCAAAGAAGTTTGCTCCGGTCTCCTGACAGATAGCATGTACTAACATCTTCTTACCCACTCCTGTTGGCCCCACTAGAAGCATAGCCTTAACCAGAGGGGCTTTCTCATGGACTACTTGGGACCCTTCAACAAAGTAAAGCAAAGAGAATCAATATGTACAGGTATATGCATACACTACAGGAGGGTCCTCAGGGGGACATACAACAATTTGTGGTTACGCCGTTGGCTCCCTTTTTTATTTGTATTTACTTTTTTTTTTTAATTTTACATTTAAATGAGCAAATTTTGTTCCATTTAATAGTAATATTTTTTTTCTAATTCTATTGTTAATAAATCTAGATTGATGATATTTGCAAGTCATTGCATTGTTTTTTACATTTTATACAGCATCTCAGCTTATTTAGAATTGGGTTTGTAATTACTTTTAAAAATCTTGTTATGTGCAATAATCTTTGAAAAATGTCTGTAAATGCAAATATTTATTTAAGACAGTATAAAAGCTACCCTTTATTAATGAATTTGAAATTCTGATAACACCAAAAATAGTTATCTATTATTTTAAAAACAAGAAAAATAATATGCAAAGGTTACATACCAAGAGGTAAAACAGCATAAAGTGCTATAACTTGTCGCACATCGGATAAGGAAGGCATGGGTTCTATGTCTGTCTGCCGGAGGGTCGTGCCAAGATAGCTGTAGTCCCCTAAATCATAAGCAAACACTAACTGAATTAAAGTGTTGCTGCTGATAAAATACAAATTCCATTGATACATTTTATATCATGTATAAGTGCACAAGAAAAAAAAATTACATTTGAACTGGAATACCATTGCACACCTATGTAATCTTGTAGTTGAACATTTTCTGCTGGTTTTAGCAGCCCTTGCTCCACCAACTCTTGATACAGTGACTCAATTTTCCTGAGGGAAAATAAAGGAAAGGGATACATTTGACTTTGAACGCCGATCTCTGAAATCAAGCATGTGCAAACTTTATAAATATATGTAAGAGAATCACCTATCTGCTGTAAGGTCTTTTTCTTTCTTTTTCTTCTTTCCACTTTTCGATCCCTTCTTTTTCTGCACAGAAAAAGAAAGAAATGCTGCCATCTACTGTCTCCACTATACAGAAGACCGCTGCAAAATTAGAAGGTTATTTATTAAGGCATTTTAATGTCCAGGTTTCAGCAGACCTTTGCTGTAGACTTCATCTTTCCGCCCTTGTCTTCACCCAAAGTCAGTTTCCACTTGGCAAGCTCCTGCCTCATCAGCTCATCCACCTGTCCAAACAGCATAAAGTCACATTATATGTGCAATATAATTAACACAAATTAAATAATACACAAAATACAAAATAAATAATGATCAAGAATCAAGATTTTTTGAGGAAGATGCCACGCATCTCTGCTGGTCATGCAGCTTCTTTTTAAATAAAACCAGAGACAATAAAACACTGGACTTATTGTATGCCAGCACTAAGGAGGCATACAATTCAAATCCGATCACAACATGGTGATTCTGGTCTCTGTGTATGAGCACTTAGTGAACAGGGAGCCAGTGGTCAGCCGCAGAGTGCAGAGATGGTCGGAGGAGAGCGAGGTGGCTCCAAAAGACTGTTTTGAGTCTACTGTGTGGGAAACGCTATGTGATGACCATGAAGAGGTCATTAACAGCCTTACAACCTGTGTTACTGACTACATCAATTTCACTGTACCCACCATGTGAGGTGGGCAAATGAACTGAACCCCTTTTTCAATAGATTTGAGTCATCTGACCCTGCCTCTCCACCCATACTGCCCTCACTGGATCCACTCCAATGTGCCTACCAGCCTGCCATAATGCCATAATCCAGCTCCTACACTGCTCCCTCTGACACACGGAGTCCGCTGGGAGCAAAACTACCTCCAAATCAACACTGAAAAAAACAAGATGCTGGTGGTAGAGTTCCATAAGCACATCCTCCATTGCAGCCGTTGAACCTCCAGGGTATGGACATTATGGGGACTGTGGAGAGCTACAGGATCCTTGGTTTTCATCTGAACAATAAACTGGACTGAACTCACAACACAAATGCTCTCTACAAAATGGGGCAGAGCAGGCTGTACCTGCTGTGAAGGCTAAGGTCTTTTGGAGTGCAGGAGCCATGCCTGAAAACCTTTCATGACTCTGTGGTGGCATCAGGTATCGTTTGTGTGGTGTGGTCTGTTGGGGCAGCAGCATCACCATTGGGAACAGGAAGAGACTGAACAGGCTCATCCACAGGGCCAGCTCTGTTATAGGATGCCCTCTGGACCCAGTGTAGCCTGCCCCTATATCCCACCCCATACAGGACACTCTGACAGCACTGAGCAGCTCCTTCATATACAGGCTGCTGCATCCACATGTGGGAAGGAGAGATTCCGAAAGTCTTTCCTTCCAACTGCTGTCAGACTGCAACAAACATCTTGCAGCTGACCACACACACACACAGACTTACACACACATTCAAACACCATGGACTGACAGATGGAATATACTCTGACATGCAATATTCTCTATGTGCAATATTCTTCTGTTTTTCACTGTATAAATTTTGCACTAATACACATACAGTATATACAGTGGGGCAAAAAAATATTTGGCAGCAGCAAGTTGTGCCACATAAAAAGATGAGAGAGGTTCACTTCAACTGTGAGAGACAGAATGTAAATTGTATGAGTTTTAAATAATTTATTTGTATAATGGTTCAGAAAATAAGTATATGGTCTCTGTCTTTAGACGGGCCCAGATATGTTCTGGCTTAAGCAGTTGGAAAGTGCTGCAGGATTTTAAACGATGTAGTGTGTTACTAATAGTAACCTTTGTTACTGTGGTCCCAGCTGTCTTCAGGTAAGTGACTAGTCTTACTTTAAGCTTTTAATTTATAGTTTTTACTACTCTGGTGTAATTAATCTGTATGCCATAACTATGCAAATTTCCCACTTGTTGGACCAAAAAAGGTCATCGTATTTTATCTTATCTTATCTTATCTTAAAATACAATATTACTGTAATTCTTTGACTTTAAGGCAAAATGGTTTATCATGTATAAATTCTATGCAGTAATTTTTAAGAAGATTAATTGAACTTGAACTTTAAGACTCTGACTGCAACAGTCACAGTTACACAAGGGGAAAAACAGACGTATTGTAGGCTTCAGAACCAATATTATCAGAGTAGACATATATGCCAAAAAGATCTTAAAAGCACAATTTCTGCAAGTTTAAGAGAAGATAAAATTGAAAAGCTGTTTTTGGAGAATTACACCACACATATTTCATAACTAGACTTCAGTGTAAAAAGGCTTTAAAAATGTAGGATATAGTATGGCCCTTTATAAGTTGCTCTTCTTACATTAAATAAAAAAGAAAAGAATCAGTCCTCCCATTACCTGAAGTCTTATTTCTGCCTCTATCTCCTTCCTCTTCTCCTCTTTGATGAGTTCTGCTTCATGCCTCTGATTATAGTTCTTGGACTCGTCTCTGGTTTGCCAAACCTCTATAATCATTCACAAACATAGATTTATTGATGTTAACACTAACTGTTCAGACTACTTAAAATCTTTGATACACAGGGTGGTGATCTCAATTGACAGAAAATATTTGTACAGGATAACAATGGTTACCCAGGTTAAGCCCAAGCCTTGATTAAATTAAATTTTCAGTGGCAACTTTCCATTGACCATGAAAATTGGACTAGGATTAATCTATGTATGGAAAATAATTGAGATGTTTATTTGAACTCACCAGTAAATGTTTTCTGCCCACTCCGTAGATCTGACAGAAAAGCAGATGGTAGCATCTTCAGCCCAGGTTCTTCTTCCTATAAAAAAAGCTGATTGTCAGTGACAGACCAGGTGATGAAACCCTAAATAACCTGCAAATCTAATGCCTCATAAAATTAATTATTTTGTGATTAAAGGCCACTGTTCTTGATACATTTACCTCTTCTATATCCTTTCCTTTCTCTTTATTCTTTTTGTCTTTTGTATCTTCCTTCCCTTTTGGCTTGTTGTTGGTTTCCTCCTCTTTTTTAGCTTCAAACTCCTCCATTAGCTTT
>JBBIGC010000018.1:18273754-18290462 GCA_037576955.1 Lepidarchus adonis
AGAGAGAGAGAGAGAGAGAGAGAGAGAGAGAGAGTAAACAGTTTAATCCAGAAGTTTACATACATTGTATAAAAAGACATATAACTTTTTTTCTCACTGTCTGGTATTAACTCAGACAAAACCTTTTTTGTTTTAGATAAGTTGGTTGGGATTCCCAATATTATTTTGTTAAATGTGAGAATAATTTTATGTGAAAATAATTTTTTTAGAGATTTTTACTAATTTTTTTTAAGTTTACTATGCCTTTAAACTATTAGATATTACTATTAAATAATAACATTTGCAAGAAATCTTACACACATGACAACAGCTTAAATCAAAATAGTTTTTCATGGCACTGATTTAAGTCTGACATGACAAAGTTATAGAAAATGTTTTGCAAAAGAGCTCAATACAAAATTACAGATCATGAATAAAGTAATATACAACTATGTATCTTTGTCTTATAATTAAATAAGATTACCTGCTGTGGTGTTTTATCAGCAAAAATGAGGGCAGAGCCACCATCTTCCTCTTCGGGGTAGTCAGGGAAGGACCCAGTTGCATCACTAGACAAAAAGTTTTTTGTACAGACACTTTGTACAGGCAAACCTACTAATTTATAGACCACATTACAAATCAGATATAAGTGTAAAACATTTCATTCAGATATGATCTATTTAAAGGTGTTGATTCACCTGCATTGATCTGAAGGTATAACTACATTCAACTGCAATTTAAACAGCACTGAGAATTATTTATTACTGATTACAAATTATTGATAATGGTGACAAGTTACTTCTGATAAGTAAAATGTGCTACTTTTATTGTTCAAAATCCAGAAACGATATACCTCTCTCTCCCTTCACTATTCAACGTTATATTTCTGTTTTAGAACTGCAAAAAATATGCTAAGTGTTTGTGTCTCAAAGGAATTTTGTGATTGACAGAGGTCTGACTAGTGGATGGAAGCTGGCAAATCAGTTAGAAGTAAACTGTTTTCTATCATGCATCTTTCTAACTAGGTATCAGATACTGTGTCCTTTTGCTCTAGATATCAGCACTGGCTCAAAGATATTGTCTGCTTTTTGTGCAAGCGCTTGTGTAAGTTTCTGTAGCTTTTTTGTAAGTCACTCTGTATAAGATACAGATTTACTCACTGGCATTCAATAAACCATTGACGTATTTGACCCTTCATGGACTCTTTCATGTTGGGGCCCTCCAACTCTCTGAGGCTACTGGTGATGGAAATTACGGATTTATGGTAGTCTTCCTCATGCTCTTCCTGCTTGACTCTTCTGCTGGCCTTGGTGACTTCAGCAGCTACTTCAGCTGGGGAAGGCTGGGGAAAACTATAGTCCATAGCCTACAGTTGGCACAGAGAAAGACAAAAGCAGAGGTTTCAACATCAAACAATGGTAGGGCTCCATCTACCCGCCATTCAAATGTTAAGATTAAGAAAAACCATATTGCAATTTGGAAATATGCCCAATGGAGAAATTTCTGAATATTAACTAAACACAGACACATGTTGAAGATTAATTAAGTAAAAATTTAATAATTTTAATAATTCCTCTGCATGAAGTTTACAGCAGATCACATGTCCTATTTTATTTAATGTTCAGAATTGATATCTGTAGGTTTTAGTTATTATTTCCATTGGAATTTAAAGCTAGTCTGTAAATAAAGTTTCAGTCTCACCAGTGGTTAGATACTGCACTTAGCTCACCATGCCTAGAAAAATCATTTCCTCTTCACGCTCCTGCTTTGTTCTCTTCCTCTGAATGAAACCTTTCCATACCTATAGTGACACCTCATTTTATTTCAGCAGGTTTACAAGTTAATTATAAAAAATTACATTTACTGATTTTTAAGACAACATAGCACATGCTATATAACAAAGTAAACTTAAAGATGTTTCTGTATTAATGTATTAGTATACAGTATATGCCATAACCAATGTATAGGACAAATAATAAGTTGCATTTTTTTTCTCAAAATGGTACATTTAGCAAAGAAACAGTAACTGTGCAGAATGTGATCTTTGGTGAAAAGGTTTATTTATTTTCATAAATAAAGAAAATCAATCATATTTAATTTAACCAGGGGTGCCCAATTTTTTACACATGACTATATTCAAAATTAGCATCACAGATAACACCAGGCAGGCAATCTGCATGTACAGTTATGCTGTGTTGTGCCATTGTTGGCAATACCTTCTGGATGCAAACCGCAGCTTCATCAGCAGAAGCTGCACCTAGGTCCGTGCTCCTTCTCTGCCTCTCCTGATCCCTCTGAATCTCTCGCATGAACTTCGCTCTCAGGCGACCTTGACGAGCCCTTTCTGTAACCTGAATAATCTTAATGGCCTCTTCCAAACTTAATGCTCGAATTCCAACAGGCTAAAAGAAAAAAGAAAAATGCTGTTGATAGGCTCTGTTTGGCTGCAAATTCTTTTAAGTTTCAAAAACCATATTATTCTCACTTCCGGTTTCTCCACCACTCCAAGAAGTTCCAGTATGTTTTTGAGCACTTTGCTTCGGTCCTGCAGTACTTTGCTTCGCTCACTGATGAAATACCTTGGAATAGGGATCTCAAGGTCCTTCTACAACAAATAATGGATGAAACACAATATGAATCCAATTGTAAAAATACATAGTATGAGATAAAAGAAGTGCATTATTCATATTCAGCCATTTATACTTTAAGTCTGTTTTACTACATGAAACTTTACAACAAAAACAGCAATAACTGTACCCCCCTAAAAACGCACAGGTGTTAGTTTCAAATCCTGGATGACATCATCCATGTAGTGGTACTCTGAGAATTCCTTCTCCACCATCTCATTTTTCAGCTCCAGCACACGTCCCATAACACTATCCAGGACCTCTCTTATGAGTCTCCTCTTCTGAGGCTGAACAATCTGGTCATATGCCTCTTCCAGCTGTCTGAAGATCTGGATGTAGCGCACATAGAAGGTGGTCAGTCGCTGGAAGAAGACCACTCGATCTCTCTCTGGCCGTAGTGGCTCTGCGGGTAGTTCTTGGGTCAGCAGGCTGCCCAGCTCAACCTGAGCTTCGCCCCATAGCTTATTGTATGTGCTGCAATGCAAATACAACAAAATAAAATCTTGTTTTAATGCTAGCTCGTTTTTTCCATTTGAAAAGCTAAATAGATAAATAATAAAACAGTGGACTAACCTTTGGGACATTGGCAGTCTGAGGCAGTTGGTTGAGCTACGTGTGGCTAAGTGAGAGGAGCTAGCTGGATCTTGACAAGTGACAGCTTTCAGTATTTAAAGCAGAAATATCGTTCGACAAGAACTTTTAAATAGCAAAAATTGCATAATAGGCAAGCTGCAAGTCGTAGAACTAACTTTCTAACAATGGTTGTGTGTTTTTCTATCGAAAAGACGAAGCGGAGTTACTGACAAAACTAGCTGCTAGCAACTCCGTGGCCATGGCAACGGACACCGTACTGGCAGAAACCTGATACGACTTCTTGTTTTGAATATTTTTGTAAAATAAGATTCGATTTAACAGCACATATATGTAGAAGTCAGAAACAAGTGTTAAACTGTTTTTTAAAAAGTAACATTTTAAAAATGGCAATACACTACAGGCAAAAACAATGTTTTTCACACACAGGGCGTTTGGGGTTTTTTACTTCCGTAATATCTTTAAACAATTTTCAGTGGGATGTGTTCATGTATCATTGATAGCCCGATTCCTATTTTATTCAAAAAACGTCTAATTTTTCTGGGTTTTCATGTTATTTCTCATTTAGATGTTATCAAAAGAAATCCTCTAAATCCCTTCTGTAAAGACGTTTTGTTTTGTAAATGTATGCAAAGTCGCGCATATAAATAATGCCTATTATTTCGGTAAATGCCCGTTATTTATAAAAAAATAATAATAATAATTTGAAGACTCTTAATGTAAAAAAATCAGCTGGGAAAGCTTTTTGGTGACATCTATGATCTTTTAAGTTGTTTGCTTTATGATACCAACAGCCATTCAGACTTTGATGTGAAATATGCCTAGAAAAAAATCTAGGAAAATGTACCAAGATTTGTGCTAATATAAGCCAATTTAATGTCAATCCACATAAAATCATGTGTTATTTTAATATTTTATTAAAAAAAAACAAAAAACAAAAAAAAAAAACAGAAGGCACATAGAAGAAAGTTCATTGGCCAGCTTCACTGTTGATGTTTACAAAATTAATGTTGTAGACATTGTAGAATTGTAGAATTATGTTCTGTAAGTAAAAAAAAACAACTGTGGGTTTCCCCTTTAAGACAGACTCTAAAACTTATATTACATATCTACCTGTGGAAATGATTAAAAAGGAAATAACCGACTCCAACCCCATTCCAGGTATCAGTTTTAGACCCATGTCAGAAGAAAATGCTGGACTGGATACAGTCAGGGTAAAGATCCCTTATTAATAAATAAGCAAGCCTACTTCTAATGTGGAGTTAACTGAACTTCAAGTTGACAGAATGTGAAACACATATGTTTGTTCTGTTCAAAGTCATTTTACTCAAAATATCAAAGCAGTCAAGACACTAACTCTTTTAATTAGATCTCAGATATTTTCCACAAAGTGCAGTCCACTGAAGAAAAGGATGAGAATCAGGTATCTGAGTATCTGATCTATGGCCACTTGATGTCACCAGAAGGCCATCGTTTGAGAAAGCTGCAAGACTGTTAAGCAGCTCACAATATTCTGCATGCAACATAAACTACTACGTATTCACCACAGGCTGCTAAAGCGAAATACTGATACACACTTTAAAACTACTGTTCCGAGAATTGCATAATCTGTGCTGCTGCTCTGCTTAATAATTGTGCACATGTCAAGGTTAAAATATTATATAATCACCTGATCTTAATTATTTTAGACAAGCCTTTTCTTGGCTTACCATGAATATTTTTCATTGTCATGAAAGTCTACTCTTGTACTTTTTTTTAAAAAAAGCTCATTATTAACATCTCAATTAGTGGTCAGTTAAAAGTTTGTATTTGTGGCAGGTCGTTTTGGGTTGCTGTCAGCTAGCTGGGTAAAAATTATTGCATATAGGGCTGTCTGTGAACATTCGGGGATCCCAAGCAACATTTCTCCCTATCTTGTGATATTTTATGTGCAAATGAGAAAAAAGGAAAGTAGAATGAATTAATGTAAATCTAAAAAGAAGTATATAAATGAACAGGTAAACACAAGCCATGGACTAATTTCCCAAATACAGAAGAGATCTTAACAATGTAATGGTCTATATAGAGTATCTCACAGAAATGAGTACACCCCTCACATTTTTGTAAATATATTATATTGTTTCATGACAACACAGAAGCTATGACATTTCAATACAATGTAAAGTAGTCACTGTACAGCTTGTATAACAGTGTAAATTTGCTGTCCAATTAAAAATAAAGCTAAACACAGGGACTTTATTGCCTAAAATACTGGCAACAAAAGTGAGTACACCCCTAAGTGAAAATGTCCAAATTGTGCCCAAAGTGTCAATATTTATTGAGGCCACAACTATTATCCAGCACTAACTTAATTCTTGGGTATGGAGTTCACTAGAGCTTCACAGTTTGCCACTGGAATCCACTTCCGCTCCTCCTTGATGACATCACAGAGCTGGTGAATGTTGTGCTCCTCCACCTTCCATGTGAGAATGCCCTAGTCCAGCACCTTTACCCTCAGCAATGCAGTGGTTATCTTGGAGGTGTGTTTGAGGTTGTTATCATGTTGGAATACTGTTCTGCAGCCCAGTTCCTCAAGGGAGGGAATCATGCACTCCCACCACCATGCTTGACTGTAGGCAAAACACACTAGTCTTTGTACACAACTCTCTGAACCAAATAAGTTCATCTTAGTCTCATCAGACCACATGACATGGTTTCAGTAATTCATGAAAAAAGTCTGCTTCTCTTTAGTAAACTGTTTGTGTTTCCTTCTGGGACGACAGCCACACAGACCAATTTGATGCAGTGTGCGGCGCATGTTCTGAGAACTGACAGGCACCTTTCACATTTTCTGTCATTTTCTGACAGGACATTTTCACTTAGGGGGAGAAATCATTTTTGTTCCAAGTGGTTTAAGGGTCCTTATGTCCTTGGTAACACCTGACACTAGCAAGAAATAGTTTTGCATCTATGACTGGACATTCCAGACTGTGTCTCAACTACCAAAGAAGTATACACTGAATATGTAAACTTTGCAGGAGTTTAATGTAGTGCTGCTGGCCAGTTCTGACTGCTGCACCAGTGTACTACCTTCAGCACCACCCTCAAGAACAGCAACCTCAATAACTGTGCATGTGGCCTGTTTTTTATATCACTGCTGTCATCCATTTCACTGTAACACATCAACCATGTTGGGAAAACATAATGCCAGACTACTGTAGAGGTGCCAGACAAAATAAGTTTCAGGACAGTTGTGAGCAAGAATAAGAAACCTATGAATATAATACCAAAATTATGATTTTACTAAGTAGGCAAACTTTAGATCTTCACATTTAGCTTCACACTGATCAACAACAACATTATGACCACTGACACTAACGTTGACTATCTGGTTATTTCCATTACAATGGGGGATGGTATATTTAGGCAATAAGTTAACAGTGAGTATTTGTAGATGTTTCTGAGCCACTTTGACAAGCGCCTTGTTGTGATGACTAGATAACTGAGTCTTCAGAACAGCAGGTCTTATGAGTGTTTCAGGTCTGCAGTAGTTAGTACCAAAACTGATCCAAGGAAGAACAACTGGTGAATCGGTTTAAAGGGTGAAGGCACCCATGGCTCATTGATGCACGTGTGGAGTGAAGGCTGGTCACCACAAAGATGAGCTTCTGTGGTTCAAAACATTAATGCTGGCTCTGATAGAAAGGTGTCAGAACACACAGATCACCACAGTCAGACCTGTTTTGGTAGCATGAGAGGGAATTATTAGGCAGATGGTGTTAATGTTATGGCTGCTCAGTATATATAGCTTTTTCTCGCACTGTTCTGGCAGCTATTATCTTGCAAGATAAAAGACCTGGTCTCCATTTCTATCCTATATTCTGATCAGTATCCAAGCTGGGTTAAGAGACAATGCTTTCGATTGTAGATATATACTATAATGATAGCTTCATTTAGCCTGCAGCCATCTGTTTTCAGTGCACTAAAACTAATGTAATTCATGATAAATTACATTTCATCTTGCAGCAATGCTCTACCACTGACTGTAGTATGTTTTGTGACTTACTGTATAATAAACAAACTAACTCGTAGACATTTTAGCTTCCTATTCTATTTTAGATTGTTGTTAAATCTTTGTGGTAAATGTTCTGGTAAACCGATAGATCTTCAAAAGACGATTCAATTCCTTGGTTTCAGCAGATGGTTGATATATAGGTTTTACATGATTGTAAATTTCACATGTAAATCATCATTATCATCTCTGTTTATATTTATTTTGTGCACAGCATACAGTACTAACTTTTTGGATACAGGGTTGTATGTGACCTAACAAAATTCCCCACTCATGCTCGCACTGAACATTTGTGTTTAATTATGAGCACAGGTATCCTCCCCACCCATTAAGACCAGTGTGTTCAGCTGCAGTGGTCTTCTGGATTCTTCTACAACCAACCACAAAATTAAAACCACTGACATGTGAAGCGAATAACCTTTACTATATTGTTGTCTTGTTATAATAGCACCTGAGAAGACGTATGTATACATGTATGTAACAGCCAGTTCTTGTAGTTGATGTCTTAGAAACATTAATATATAAGAATATGAGTGACTTTAACAATGGTTTAACAACACTGAATGAGTGAGAGCATCTCCAAAGTAGCAGGTCTTGTTTGGAGTGTTCTTGGTGAGCAGTGATTAGCACTTAGCATAAATGCTTCAAGGAAGGATGATTAGCGAACCGTTTACAAGGTATTGGGACACACAGGGCATATTAATGCACATAGGGAGTGAGGGCTAACTCCTCTGGTCCCACAGAAAAGCTCATTTAGCACAAACGGTGAATGTTAGCAATGCTGGGTGAAAATCCAGTTCACTACAGCCTGAGCTGTTTTGGGGGACCTACCCAATATAAAGCTGGTGGTTGCAATTTTGTGGCTGTTATTTTCAAAAGGAAGTCTTGATATTTTCTTAAGAAACATACTTATGTTGGGTTAATTAACCGATAAAAACATGCTAGCAGCTAAAGCCTTTCATAGTGTGCCATTTTTGTATGGGTTTTATGAATGTATGTATTTTTTGCAAATTAATTCAATAGTACATTTATTGAGTTTGTCTTGTCCTAATTAGTTGTGTCTGTGAATTTTAATGGAACATGAGATTTATGCTCTTATTTCGAGCATAAATGAGCAAGGTCCTAGTCTGTGCTTTTTGCTCTTGCTCATGGAAACTGTGGAGTGAAACAACTCACTATGATGAGTTTATAGGCAAATAGGCAGGAGCCAGACCGACTGGGGGAGGCGGGAAAGAGCCCTGCTTAGCAGGACAGCGCGCATTCCCAGCCGTGCTTAGAGCAGTCAGTCACAAGACTCCAGCATCCATGAGCACAAACATCCACAGCAGCTCACTCCGGCAGGGGCGCGCGCCACTCAGGCAGCCACGCGGGTGTTTTTTGTTGGTATTAATGTGATTATTTTTTATATTTTTACGTCACTTTTGAAAGAGCATGGCACAGGAAACATCTCAAGGAGTTCGGACGCTCCAAACGTGAGGCGCCGCAGGTAAACGATGTTAATTTCCGGAAAAACATATAGGACAGCTGAGTTGAAGTTTCACGGTCTTCTAAAACTTCTGTGATGATACTGAGGCGAAAGGAGGGGCGACTGTCAACGGGACCGACCACGAGTTGAGGGGGGAAAAAATCTAAGAGGAAGATGTCTACATTGCTTGCCACCCACCCGAAATCGATTGTATTACTCTCAAGAAGCTTCGCACTTGACGTATAAAACAGGACGCATGTCCTCCAGAAAGACACGAGACAACACCTTTTGCATTCTTTCCATCTTCAGCTCCTGGAGGATATTTTTCTGACTACATTACGAGGCAGAAACTTAACCGACGTCTAATAGTGTAAGTTACTTTTTCAATAGGTAAATGTAATAAAGAAACGTTAATTGACGTCAGGGGTCGAAAGAAATAAGGACATTTGTGCAACTTTTAGTTAACGTTCCTGCTGGAGTCTCTCACACTCATAATGTTCTGAATGTAACATTAGCACATTAAGTTATATTTAAATATATATATATATATATATATATTAATGACGTTTTTAAAATGTTTACAACAATGAATTCATATTTATTATAGGAGTTTAAGAACAGAAAGTAATAAAACATCTGGTCGACGTTATAAAAGGAACAACAGCATTATCAGCTGTTTGTCTCACTTAATGTTTGCTAAATTGTGATTTTTTTTTATTAATGTTACACGGTGCCTGTGTTTATGAGATGAGAGGACAAATGTCTGGTTAACACCGTTTTTAAGTTTCAATACTGTAGAAGAACTACTTTTGGTTCTTTGTAAGTACTTCAGAGTGTGAAGAGTGTGCAAGGAACCTGCACATAAAAGGACTTGACCAAAGTAAGCATTCTTTCTACATTTTTATGTGAAGAAAACAGGTTCTTCACACTCACACTCTTCTTGTTTAAATATTTTCTTTAGGGAAGAAAGTGTACTTCTTTTGTGGCATGACTCCAGTTGACCTTTTTTGACAGTCAATGAAAGTAAAAACGCGTCAGTCAGAATGATAATTTGCAATAATTTATTACAGGCCAATTTTCTTGCCTGTGTTGGGCAGAAAGTAGTGTGTCGGGTTCAAATACTTTGATGGATTTGGGTCACTGCATGTCCGGTACATTTCCTACTTCTAGCAGTGGTGACGAGCACTTGCCATGGTCTGTTAGCATGATGTCTGCTTATTTGTGTAGTTTTATATGAAACGTGTCTTGACTGGATCATTGTGTTTATCCATTTGTTTATCAGGCTGCAACCAAGCCATGCAGGCTGAGAAGAGATGGCACATATTGTTGAGTTTGATAGTTTTGCTCATCACCTCCAGTCAGTGCATGGACAGCAATGAAGGGAAGCATAAAGAAAAGAGGACACTGCTGGATCTTCTGGTGCAGGTGCTCGGGGATGAGCAACGGGACAGGACGGTTTCCCGCCGCATCTCACTCTATTCTGCAACTCAACACGTGAAGCTTTTTTCGCATGAAAAGGCTACGCGTTTACCCAAGCTAGACAACAGCAGGCCAATAGGTAAGCTGCTTTGAGATCAGCTGATCATGCAAACGTAATCCTTGGAAAGCAAGAACTCTCTTTTTCCCATCTCTGAAAAAGACAGTTGCAGATAAATCTTGATGCCAGTGTCTAAATTGGACTGACAATTATAGATAATCCACTTTATGTTCGGCCTTTTTAACAACTTGAAAGGGCGTATGGTATGTAATGTACAGAAACGTAATGTTCTGTAGGAGATTACAACAGTGGCCTGTCTGCAGAGACTTGTTTCACTGTGTTGGTCTGGGTGGCACTGATTTTTTAAGAAGCAATGAGCACTAGATCAGAGGGATTTGCATAATCATACTTTATTATCACCCTTCGCACTGTCTGTGGTACAGAAAAAAAACAGGATTACTGAAACTGAGATATCATGTCAGCTGCATTTTATAGTCTGAATGCATTTGACTGTTTAGGCCGGACTCTGAAACTGACAGGCTGGCGAGGCTTCAAAAGGTTTTCCTCTGATAGCACCACAGTAGTACAAGTTGGTTCATTATAGTACAACTTAAAGGTGTAATGAGGATGTTTGGCCATTATCACTTAAATGAAAAAAAGAAAGTAACTGAACACTAATGCTATTTTCTTATTTTGGCTTTGTACTGCACCACATTGGACTTAAAGTGAAACTTTGACCATGAAGTGTAAAGCAAACAATCGAATTTACACATTTTCCCTCGCATTCCAGATGTAGTCAATCAGCCAATACAGGTCTGGAGTCCAGACTTTGTTTCATTAGTTTAGGACTGGAACTCTTAACATTGTTAACATATGAAGCCAATAGTCTTTCAAGTCAAAGAAAAAAATCCAGCACACCTAGATCTTTGTTAAGGTGGCACAGACACATAGATGTGGTTTAGGACAAGGCTTACTGTGAGCTATAATAGAGAGCGAAACATTGTATAGCTGATTCATGCAGGAAGCTATTTAGGGCATTTGTTATGCCTGATTCTGACTCCCCTTCATGCGCATGTTACAGGCATATGGATGCTAGATTTTGTTCACAGTTTAAATTGTGTAAATTTATGAACATGAATAAAAATGTAAGAAAGAATCTAAATTGCAAATGTAACGTACAACAGCCACAGGCCTGTTTCACACCATGAGTGGAATGTGAAACACCACAAAAAGAGGTCCAGACTACCTTAATGGAGATTTGGATGTAGGCTGAGAAAAGATTTGGGCAACTATTTAATTTGTGCTTTGACCAAACTACAGATACCACAGCAGTTTTTTTTATTTATGATCAGACTAGACAGGCTAGCCTTCACCCCCCCACATGCATTATTGAACCTTGGGTGCCCATGACCCTGTTGCCAACACACAAGCTGTCCTTCATCACTTTTTAATGTAATAACAACTGCATACCTGCAACCCTCCATAAGCCCTGCTGTTTTAAAGAGGCTCTGACTCAGTTTTCTAGCATAATAATAAGGCTCTTGTCAAAAAGGTTTAGATCCTTGCAATTTGTATAAGCAACATTTATTTTACATGCAAATAAAATTCTACTTTTATTACATTACTGGTAGATGCATAAAAATGTGAAATTTGATCTAATTAAAAAGTTTTATATACCAGAGCTCCAATAAAATAACATTTAGTAAACACGATTTTTTTGCATGTTTCTACCAATAGTAGCATTTAGTTAAATATGGCTGAACATTTTTCCTAACCAGCAGACACATTTATATTTTGAATTATTAAAAATGTGATTGAGAAAAGCAATTGATGAAGCACTTAATTAATGGTTAGTGTAAATGTTACAACATGAGCATTATGCAAGGCTTTTTACAAACGCTTAGTGCAAACACTTGTTGTGTAGGTTAGTTTCACCTACACAACACCCACATTGCAATATTATTCTTTGCGACTGGATTGTTTACAGCTCTCCACACTTTGTTTAGCCGAGAACCTGGTGAAACTTCATCATACAGGAGCTACCCACAGAAATACTAATTCCTTTCCTGAAAATTGGTTCAGATGATGGGTGCAGTCTGTGAAAGGGAGGAAACGGTGTCAATTAGATTTTTCTTTTGTTTGATTTGGTTTCTTTCAATGCAGAATGTCAGGTTAAATTTGAGATCATAGTTCCATATTTCAGGGAACCATAAGTAACCAGACAGAGTCAGGAGACTTTGCTAACTTTTTGTTCTTACCTGCTTAGTTTCTGCACATAAAAACAGAAATATATGATTCAATTCAATTCAATTCAAGAGGTTTTTATTGTCAATACAACCGTATACACAGTACACAGTGTATTGAAATAGCGTTTCGCTCATTTGTAAAAAATTAAAAAAAAGAGATAAAATATAAACTACAAAAGCAAAATATAATAACTATACACATACTTTAAAACAAAAGGGAGATATAAAGAAAGGAATTATATACATACACTGAACAAAAAAGACAAAAGACATTTTAAAGTGACAGTGCAAATGAGTGCCAAAAAAAAAAAAAAGATTCAGAGTATTGTATGGAATTTGCATCTGGAGGCAGTTGGTTTTGTCTGACCAAAAAGTGTCAGTGCTGCAGGACATAATAAACCATGAAAATTGTGGAAACGTCAACCAGAGTGGCAATGAAAACATGTGTCAGCTTTAGCAGTTTGGTTCATTGTTAAGAAGCCAGGATGCTTCAGTGAACTTGGCAGACAGTGTGACAGTTAGTTATGAGCCATGCAGTTGGTCAGTGTTCTTTAACTGACAGTATGTACAATATGTATTTAGAATATCATATTGATATATGATATTATAATAACAGTAATTATATTACCTACTCCTAAGATGTCATGTGAAACCTCTGTGCAGTTATGAGTAATGAAAATCAGAATTCTTCAAGAAGACCCACCCTGAGAATATTGCAGATGTGGTAAGTCCAGTATTGCATTAAAGTAAATAAAATTAATGAAAAAAACATCTACCAAACTGTCAAAATAAACTGCAATTTCAGTAACTGACCTGGGATCTTCCTTAAGTCAGTATGCAGCAGGTGATACATAACAAGCATGAGGCTCCAAAGGCTAGCCAATAGAAACACTCCATAGAAAGGCTACAGCTTACATAATACAAAAAGTATGGTGGAGGCCAAATTTAATCCTGTTATTCATGTACAGCTACATCTCCAAATTAGTTGTGATCTGGATCACTTGCCCTCATAAATGATGTAATAGTCAATGGTAGCAGCAGGAGGACTATTGATGACAAGTGTACAGAAGCATCTGAACTGCCCAGATTGAAACAAAATGCCTTAAACATAGCTGGTCCTTGATGCAGGACTATGACATGATGCATTCTACAACTTCCAGAGTCCAAAGGACGGCTGCTTTATAGGCTGATAGAGGTCTATGGGTCAAGACCAGTGACAAAAGATCTGAGAAGAGCTCAATCTTAAAATATGCTGATTAGAAGATTTATTCATAGGAATATTGTAAAACCCCTTCCTTTTGTCTATACCCCATGTCATGGTAGATATGTTATGAAGTTCATAAAAGTCCATTCTGTGACAACAAAGCAGCATTTCTTCATTTTTGACAGGATTTAATTTGGAAAGAAATATAAAACCTATTGCCACTTTTTCAATTGCCATGATCTGTGTTTGGGTGGATGACCTCAGACCCCAGCACCAACTCCTAAACCATCCTAGACTTGCACTGTGAATTTAAATTTCATTTTCATTTTTTAGAGAACATTACACAAGCATTAAACTGTAGTGTTAGCTTTCATTGGTTAATCTGATTGCTTCAATCTAAAGATTAGGCTCAATTCATTCATAATTTAAACTGAATTATAGTTTGGTAGCTCTATATACTCACCATTGCATTTGTGAAATTCCATGAGCACTATACCCAATTTATTCTAATAAATAATTGACTGAGACATTAAAGCATAACTACAAGCAATACTATGCTTCAATGGGAGAAAAAAAATAAGAAATAAAAAAAAAAATATGTATATATAACTTTATTTATTTATATTAATTTTAATATTAGTTTCTGCCAAGCTAAACAGTTTCTGAATATAATTTTTATAAACGTTTTGTTCACCTCTAAACGCACCTAAAAGTTAAGTAACGCAATGCATGGGGATGCTGAATAAGGCTTAACTAGTGTATCATTTTTGGCAAGCAACTTGTTCCTAGAATGATAAGCATGATCAGCTTGTGCCTTTTAAAATATGTTTAGTCTGTCTCATGAGGACAATGTCCAGAAACAAGGCTGTCTTATGAACCAGGTCCTGTCACTTTAGAAAGGGGAATGGGTTCTGCCACTAAGAGATGAAAATGAACACGTTTGAAAACTGCAGGACTCAAAGAGCATATTCCATCTAGAACATTTGTTATCATTCGTCATCTAAATCAATGAATTAGGCTTGTGCTTCACCTTTTGGAATGCAGTGCATTCTGAAATCTCCTACCATTGAAAGTGATGAAGGTTTGGTGAGTTTCTCACTGGTTGTGTACTATAAAATACTAAAATACTATGTGCTCACAGGATTTTTGCTATGCCAATAATACTTTAATGCTCATTGTTGTAACAGATTTTGCCATTTACATTTAGACTGAGGGGCCGGACTGTGATTGTGATTTGGCATGTAAAACCATATTTGAAATAGTTAAACTTCATTGGCAATTTGGTTTGTTTGGACATTGGTTGTAGCTGTAGCTAGACAGACAAAAAGATTAAATATTTTTCAAACGTAATTGCACGGCTGTGGCATGTTCAGCTGCTGATGTTATCGCACTCACCAAGGGACTGTTGCCCTGAAGCTTATTTGATTTCGCCTTTTCCTTTGTGTACTTCAGATAAGATAGCTATCAGTATCTTAAAGCACTGAGTGTCTTTGCAAATGGCCTCAGTATGGTTTGACTGCAAAATTAACACAAATGCTCCCATGGTATTTGTATGTGCTTTTCGAGGTTGATAGTTGAGTAAGCAGACTCGGCCCTGTAAAAATGCTCAGCTGTAAAAATAAATTAAAAGGAAAAAAACACATTTGTACTGTAGATGATTGCTCAAAATATGTTGCACATTAATAAAATTACTTCTGCAGACATCTGCTCTTGTTGAGTTGGATGCTCTTCAAAGAATATTTCTTGTAGTTGTTGCTTTTTAAAGTAAAATTGATTAAAAACACTATGGAAACATGTGAGACGAGACAGCTCATAATTGATGAGGAAGCCATGGACCTAGATAATCCAGACAGGAGACACATAACCTGTACCACACCTCTGTCATGTCTACACCTAAGACCCATAGTACTCTTACATAAGACTCAGGTGGAGGAACATGCTTAAAGAGCTGTTCAAAATACCACTAAATGTTCTGTCTTCTGGTTTTGGGGAATAAATTGCATTACACTGACATGAACACTTTTTCATTAATGAAGTGCAATATGAATTAACCTGTCGTCCCACATTCATTCATAATAGTGTGGGAGCTGTAGCCCTCTGTGTGGAGGGGCTAAAATTAGCAGCAGGATGGATTTGTGCATCTGACATTGATAGGCATTACAACATTATAAGCAATAATCTCCTTATTGCAGAAGGCTCTGATGTTGCACTGCGGATATTGTCAGGGAGGGGGACAGTCTGCTTGGGTCAGCCAGGCTGGAGATTGGTCATCGTTAAGTGAGGACCCCAAGCCTGGGAGATTTAATGGGGGTTAACCACCCAGGATTGCTCTCCAAATGTGTACCTGTTCTTACCCTAATCGGTTGCGTCAAAATGTTTAGTCATCGTAGTGCAATAGCGTACGTGTCTGAAATGTGTCACACAAAAGCAATGTGTCATTGGCTCTGGTCAGTCTGATTATAATCCGAGGAGGTGTAATAAGGAGAGAATGAATGTGCTAGAGGTGTACACTATAGAGTCATCCAAATTAAAGACTGAGGTAGACTGACAAATAACAATTTAACAATCTTTTTACTAAAATACAATACACTGTCTAACTATGCTGTCATTAAAAGGTATGCTGTACAGGTACCCTTTAACCCAAACAGTGTAAATGTCCCACTACATGGTATTTAAGATTAAACTGTAAATAAATGGGCTTTAAAGGTTCACTACATTTATTCTCCCAAGGGAAAGGGGTATATTAGTATCTTTTCAAGACGTCACTCTTTTAGGCAGAAAAATAAAGATTGTTGAGTCAAAACAGTGAGTATTGAAACAATGCAGTGTCTTTGCGTCCTCACAGGAACAGTCTCTTGGCAGGTTCTGCCCACTGTAGCCCCCTCTTCCAACTAACTGCTTCATGTCTGAGTAGAACACAACACTATGGGATGTCTGAGTGTGAATGGTTCAACAGACAGGATGGAACACTAGCACAAATCACCACACCTCAATCCCGGGTCTCAATGTGGATAAGCAGGAGAAATGCTGATCTCAGCATACACAGAACACTCACTGGCTGACACTTG
>JBBIGC010000018.1:18290562-18302147 GCA_037576955.1 Lepidarchus adonis
ACATAAAAAGGGGAAATTCAAGATTTCCTCCCTGTATTTTTCTGTAGATAAAAATTCACAATTTTCATATTTGAGTTTTGTTATTTGGGCCCACATTTGTTTTTCTTTTTTTTCTTTTTTTTCCACTAAGTTTAAATTACTTAATGCAGCATGAATATTGTGAAGAGACAATGGCCACTACAGTATTTTTCTTTGTTATATGATAAATAAAACGTGTATTTGATATAGCTGATATTGTACTTTTTTTTAAGATGCCGGGTCGATGGGACAATTAATTAAAAATCTCACTCCCAGCAAACATCAAAACTTGAGAGCCCTGTATGGTAGTAATACTAAACAGATTAAATGTGGGTCAGGGAGAGGTGCTTCCGTCACTTTTACAGGAGTTTAATTAATCCTGAGAGACAGAGAAAGTACTACAACACACAATTCTGTTGGAAATGCCCTAAAATGACTCTATTCAACAGCAGAAACTAGAGTTCGTGTCTTTTAGGGGCCCGACTTAGGTAAAAGACGGATCTTAGGCTAAACTGCGGTCCCATTGATAGTGAGTCATTACGAAAATTAAACTTAAATGATTAATCATTATCTGATTCTAATTGTGAGGCTAATTGTGACCAAACCGCAGAAAACGAGAAGGCAGGAAGTCGGCAAGTTAACCAGCAAAACTAGCTTGTAAGTAAACGGGGCCCTGTCGAAAACAACTGAAAAAAGGTTAACCACCAAATATTGTTTTATCACCCACCTTTCGACTGAGATACTCCCGCACAAGAGATGCTGTGACCTCCTCCACATCTTTTACCGAGATGTCTGACATGGTTTGCCAGGCAGCGAACAAGTGATGCTTGGGGAATTAGCCCGGTTAGCTTAGCTATCACAGCTAACCTCAAACAACGAGCGATCAAACGTTAACTAATATATTTTCATATATAAAGAACATTGTTTGTCACCAACGTTTGAGAGACAGGCATTCAGCCTTTCAGTCCCTTTAACGAGCTTTGTCAGTTTGCAAAAGCGTTTTAATGGTGTAAGTAGTCGGCTAGTTAGCCATGTAGCTATGCCTGTAGACTCTATTCGTTTCTATAGTTACCGTCTCGGGACGTCATTGGTTCGCGTGTTTTCGGATGAATTCCGATGTGATTGGCTAAAATCTCGTGCGTCAGGATTGGAAGTGTTTGACAGTTAACTGTGCGACGTGGCTGCAAAGCAGCGATTGTAATGCAATGTACACTTATTCAGCAGTGTGATTTACTTTTAATTTTGACTACATGTACTTACAATCGATAGATCTCGTTCTGATTTTTACCATAGAATACATTTGCGGTATAACTCGCCGATGTGTTCTGGACAATGATTTGATGCTACAGCAGTGCCACCATGTGGCTAAAAATAATTTTACATGAGGACGAAAACCATTTTTTGTCTTCAAACTGAACAAGGTATTGCTGATAATATATATATTATCGTGACATCATATATTATTTGATAAAATGTAGATCAAATGAGATGTCATATAGACTTTGCAGTACTTTTCTATTAGCAAGTAATGTACTACAAATCATACAACATATGTCTTTGCTGTACTGTAATAATGCTTAACTGTATGTGGTGTCCATCTTCAACTATTAGTAGACATAGCTGATTGAGCATTTTTAAATGGGAAATTCAGTTTAGTTGTGTATGTCTGGATGATCATATACTTAAAAACCTTCACCTGGAGCAGAAATATACACTGTGTATTTGTTTGCCCTGGAAATCTCTTACTGTCTCGCTTGGAATATCACTCTTTGAAATGACAGTGTGTGCAACTGGCCTTTCGTTATGCTAAAATGACACACAAATGTTAAATTTTTTATTGGTTTTATTATAAGTTTACATATCACAAATATTTGTCCTATCCTAAAGTCACTTAATGCAAACCTTAGTAGTGTTCATAAACTACTCACAATACTCTTTGCTTTGACATAAAAACACATGGGGATTGAAACAATGTGAACACTGAATTTAGACCATTTTAATCATAAAGTGAAAAAACAAATCAGAGTGAATCAGAGTTGTGATGAAAATTTGAATGCTGTTCCTAAACTTTTTTAAAGTTCAGTCAGAAGATTTCTTCCTATTACTGAAGAATAAGGATCAGTACAGTTATTTTTTTCCAAAACCTTCTGTACTGATACAAGGATACTACAGTACTGTGGTATTTGCCTCTCCTGATTCCTTTTGTATATTTGTCACACTATTTCTCAGCTTTTCAAACAGAATGAGGTATATGATCTCACCCCCACCAGAGAGTGGGTCTCTTGTCATTACCTCTACCAGAATCTCCTGCAGGAGAACGTCTGGCCTTCAGTAAACAACATTTAAAGTTCAAACACAGTTGGTTTATGCAGCAAGAAAAGGAGCTGAAGTAAGCCAATCTCTTGTCTCTAGTCTTTTGGAGTTGCCCAATCAGAACCTTTTCCTTATAATTAATGTTGGGATAATTTCAAATCTGTGTTTTTGTGAGGATATAAGACCATCTAGTGACAAATATACAAAAATTGAGGAAATCAGGAAAATACTTTTTCACAGCACTGTAAGGAGGCAATATTAAGTGAATTCCATGTAAATTGTCTACTTTTTCAGACAAATCTCCTTATAAATGTATGAAATATGCTTCATTTATGGGTAGGTAAAATGTCCAGCTCAATTTCTTGTTATTTTAATATGTTTAAACAAAAAATCATTCTTGATGATTCTATGTATCGGCTCATGGGAAGAGTATGTCTGCTTTGGCACAAATTCATCCCAAACACATAAAATATAGAGTTACTGACAGTGAGTGCAGCTCATATGTAAACAACCGTTTGCACTTCATCATTGAGTGTATACCTTTGCGAGGAATGGTGAAAAAAATATATATACCTCACTTCCTCCGCAGCTTTTTGTTTGTTTGTTTTGGCCCTACCGTGAAATATGAACTTATTACAAAAGGGAAACCAGAAAAAGACGGAGGGAAAGTTCCGGAAGGGGGGAAAGGAGCACGTCAGTAGTCCTCAGCTAGAAAAAGAGAGAAAGAGAAAGAGAGAGATGGAGCATCATGAGCCTAAGGCAGAGGAACCAGGCAGATGAAGATGAAGTTCATGCAGTCCACTTGCTGTTAGTAGCAGGTGAGGAGATATGGGCATGCAGCAGGCCCAGTACCAGAACTACCCAAATCATGAGTAGAGCATCAAAAAAATCATCATGAGAGGTTTTGGACTGGGGGATAAGTGAGTGGCACATCCATGTGAAAATACGAAGGAACCTATGGCGTACTATATGTCCAAAAGTTTGAAGAGACTTTCTAAACTTTACAATAAGTTGTTGTCAGGATTTGGTTTACCCACAAGAACAGTAGCAGGGTCAAGTACTGGTGTTGGATGATTAGTACTGGATCACCAACACTACACCAACTATTTAGTTTTTTTGTTATTATTATTATTTAGTGATTATTTTAGTTATTTTGATTTCCAAATGTATTGGATGGAGCTCCATCAGTTACACTGCTCCATGGCCCAATGCTGAGGGGCATTATACCCTTATGGGTGACACCAGGCATTGGGCAGGGTGACCTTATGACCTATTAGTAATGTCTTGAAGTAGGAGGGCCTGGATTCTTTTGGACATATAGTGTATATCTGTATTCCAGCAATGTAACACCATGCTTACAAACCAAAACTGATAAAGGCTCTCTGTGCTGATACTGATTCAAGATCTACAAGACAGTATTGTAATCAGATGTTGAGAATTAGTTTAACAGCAAAGCTTGGGGCTAATCTCTGTGTGCTGTAATACTACTGCTCCCTGAGACACTGGTTCCCCATTTTAGTGCTGGGTACCCACCATCATCTTGCTCCATCATGCCTGATACGACTGATGAAGGCTTAATAACTGGATGTTGAATTGAGGTAGAAAACATTCACAAATATTCAGGAGGGTGAGTTCCCAGAAAATACTTCAAATAAAAGAGTCTCAAGACTCCTAATGCTACATTTGCCTATATCTGAAACAAAATTAAATTGTAAGTGCCTCTAGCTAAAAGCATCTTCCAAAGGCATACATTAAAATTTGACTTGAGCTAAGTACCTATAACAAAGAGTTAACTCACACCTGAATAACTAGAACAGTGTCTAATGGACTGCCCTAACAAAAACGATGTAAATGTACCCAGAAATCCTCTTTCATAGATTTATACTTAGTTATACTAATAGTGTATATTACCTACTATGCATAATAGAATTTAACATTTGTATTTAAGAATATAAAATACATTAAATCATATTTATCACAATAAAAAACATCTGTATAATTCAACGTTTGAGATGTAATCAAAGCCATTCAGAACAAATGTGAAATGGTTAATGGAAGACCAAGAAAAATGCCTACAAATATAAATATTGATTTTATTTTCTGAAACAATTAGTGAACCTAAACCTAGCTGTTCTATTTGTAAATTTTTTTGCTTTATAACCATAGATTTGTAACAATTTTCTTGTCTTCTCTTTCTGTGAGGTAGGTTTTAGAGGCGTTAAATGCTTCAGAGGTCTGGTTTCTATCACCATTAGTGTGAAAAATTCTAACACTGAATATTTTTGCCTTTGAACTTCACTTCGAACATTCTGAATGACTTTGCTTACATAGTAAACAATATTCAATATTGATTGAATTATGCAGAAATGTAAAAAATAAGTGAAATTCCCCTTTAAATCAACAAAGTTTAGTGTTAGAAGGGAACGAAGGTGGAGCTGGTGGGGCATTGCCCCAGTAAAAGACTTCCTGGCACTGGGCCTGGCATGCTGTGGGTTAGTGGAGCGCTGCGGCAGCTTACTTTCAACAGTGAGGATGCAGGTGCTGGCGGCCGTGCCCCGGCTGTTTACGGCCTTGCACATGTACTCCCCTTCATCCTCGGGGAAAGTCTCGGGCAGGTAGAGGCAGTACGTCTCCCCTCGCTCTATGTACTGATAGTCCTCACAGTCCTGCAGCATCTCGCCCTCAAACCACCAGGTGACCTCCGGTTTGGGTTCCCCTGTGATCTTCACCGTAAACCGGACAGGCTCAGAGTCCACCACCGACTGGTTCTTCAGAGGCTTCTTAAACCATGGGGCACCCGACCTGCCCTGGTCTTCATCGTCCTCGTAGGCTGCCGAGCCATTGATTATGCTTCCCTCTTCCTCTTCTTCATCCTCCTTTTTCTGACAAGACACATGACAAAGCGTTTCACCTTTTCGATCGACTCAGGAACAACAAAAGGGCAAAGCAAAAAGTGGCACACCCCATGCAGCTTGGTCATGCATTAACCGTGTCATGCATTAGCAGCAGTGTCCAGAGAAGTCCGCAGATTAGCTCTTAAACAAAGCGGCCCATGAGAGGTTTACTTTTTGGAGAGCGGCGTCAATCTCCTGCTGCTCAAACTGCATCCTTTGCAGCTTCTGCTCTTCAATCCTCCTTCTCTCTTCTTCCTGCCGAGCTTTGGCCATCTGTTCAAAACGTGCACGCATGTCCACTTTCTGCTTGAAAGGGGCATCCTCCACTTTGGGACTGGGACTCTTTTCGTCCTCATCCTGTGGGGCATAAAACGACATCCTGTCTTTTGTGTACCAATCCACGAAACTGCTAACATGAGACGACTGTTTTTGATGATTGTTTTAGATGGGGAGCATCAGCTTTTTATTTCAGCACTAAGCGAGAAATCCCGCAGGCCCCTACCTCCACGCAGCGCTCGGCTTCTCTCTCTTTGATCTCATCATCTATTGCTTTCCTCCTCGCTCGCTCCTCCTCGATCTTCTTCTGGATCTCCTCCTCAGTTAGCTGCTTGATCTTCTCAAATTTGACCTTCAGGTTCTTGGCCTGGATGGAGCCAGTTCTCTTCAGCTTGGTCAGCTCTTCATACTCTGCACTCACCACTTCTGTGGTCTCATTAATCTCCTCCTTAAACACAAAGTGCAAAACGTTATTAGTTTGTTTAGGGTACATTTAGTTCAAAATGAGGCATATAAAAACTGAATTTTGTTCAATTGCATGGACAGTTCTGGATATTTGACCTACAGAGAACAAAATGATTTTTGTTCTGCTTAATTGTGAAAGGTTAGGAAGGTACATTAATGTGTTAGCCTACGCTGCCAGCTACTGAAGCAGGATACAGCCATTTTGATCTTTTTTGATCCACAAATGCTATATTAGCTCTACAATGCTCCAAAACAGCCTAACTTCAACATACATAAGCCAATTTGTTGTCTACTGGAGTACAACGCCTTCCTAGAAGTGGCTGTAGAGCCGTGTATTTTCTACAGTGATGGAGATCCAGACAATATCTTATATTTATCTCACTTTCAAGTCCATAAAATTTTAATCAGCTGTTCCAGAACCTGACATCTAAGGTCTAGAGTACTCTTTCCTATGGAAATGTATTTTGTCATCATGTCAACATCTAAAGTATTGTCTAAGAAAAAATAAATATAAATACCATACAAAATGTGAAGCTGGGTTATGGAAATGTTATGGTTTGGAGGTGCTTTGCTGCCTCAGGGACTGGGCAGCATGGTGTAATATTTGCTTGTTCAAATATGTTTTAAAAAATCAATGACTTGTGAAAGTTGGTTTTTTTGTTCTTTAAAAAGAACAAAGTGTCGAGAGCAAGGAACATGAGCTAGTGTGATGAATATTAAGCACAGATTTGGATGTGTCACTGTGCAATGGATCTCCAAAGGAAAGTCCTATTCAACCCCTAATGTTCAATTTCCATTTCTGATCAAGTACTTCTTATATAGTCAGTACTTGGCTATACTTTGCTATTCCTACTAGATGAGTCAAGGTTGTAACTGCAGCAAAGTGGAAACAAACTGCTTGATAATAACCTTGTTTTCAGAAGATTAAACATTAAACGTTAAACATTTAGAGCATATCAGCTAACACTCATTGACTTTAAGAGTTAAGAGCTATTTATCCTCTTGGTATCTTAATGTACAACAGAATGATGGAAATAGAGGAGGGCTTTAATATTGTTGCACAAGGCCAGAGAATTATATCTCCAATAAAGTAGGAAAATTCAAGTTTATGGAAATAAAAAAGCTCCTGCCCTAAAAACGGTCAATTGGCTTGCTTAAAAAAACCTCATTTTTGAAAATTTGCACTTGCACAGTATATTTTGGCTTGAAAGAAGCCTGGTCTTGCATGACTGGAAATAACTGCCAAGATGGCTGCAGTGTGTACAGACTTTCTCAAATGGGCTTTGATAGTACTCACCTCTCCCATCTCCTGACGTAGCTGCTCAAATTGTTTCTTCTCTATCTCCATTTTTTTACGTCGTGCTTCCTGTTTCCTCTTCCTCTCCTCCTCCTCCTTCATCTTCATCATCTCCTCGAAGTTGATCTCTAATTTTCCAGGATGCATTGCATCCTGTGACTCAGTTCTCACCAGGCCTTCATCATCATCGTCAAATATCTGCGGGCACAACAGTTCACACACTTCACTCTAAAGTCATTCAGGCTATTTCATGCAATGTAGGAGTTTTATTAGCCACTATTTTTGTCCTTTGCTTTTATTCAGTGTTAAATTTAATAGCTTGAGACAAAGGAATGTCATGCTTTTAAAATGATGCGTATAGCGTATTCCCATACTCCAGTCCTCCAGTTTACTTTAACGGTTCAAACAGAAGTAAAAGCAGCCCCCCACAGTTTTCTCCATGTCCAAGTCCACTCCCCCAATCAAACTATGCTACCAACACTGGGAGAGCCACCCACTAGCTTGGACTCCCCAACATATAATACTCCCAACACTTGCACGGTGAAGACATGTTTCCTTTAATGGGGCAGTGGTGGTTTATTGATTAGGACCTTGCCTCTGAGACCAGAATGTCATAGGTTCTATCCCAGGCATCACTTGAGCAAGGTATCATCCCCACTACACTGCTCCCTGAGCGCTGTTGATAGCTGCCCGCTGTGCCATATCTGCACATGTGATGGGTTAAAGGCAAAGGTCACATTTCGTGGTTTGACTGAGTGTGTTCACAATGATAAATGGTCACTTTCACTTCATAACACCAGCGACAGTCAAACTAAATAGCATCATGCTGGGAGTGTCATCCTACCAACCCAGAGAAATGCCCTCTTGGACTCCATACCACAGCTGACTGTGGCATCAAAGAACCTCTCAATCCGTTATTCGTCAGAGATGTGCAATTGTGAAGAAGCTCTACATAATGTAATGGTTCTAGAAATAATCTTTCCATTAGTATACAATATTAACATTCTGTGAAGGATCATCAAAAATTTAAAAAGTTCTCCTTATCAAATCTGGTTTACAAGTGTAGGAACTGAAGTGTGTAGAAGTATGTAGACTTTATTAATCTCTTTTTGGGTTATTTTAAAATAAGAAATATAACAGCACTTCAGCAAATTAAACTAAACTAATTGAACTAAATGAAACCGTAAAAAACTTTAATTTACATTCCATTTCTTTCCTCACTAATGAAATCTTAATTTGAAAATACTCAGGCATGAATAATCCATTAATATTGTACTTGAGTAAATGTAATTGATGAAATTTTAGTTTCTTTGGAAGAAACATTGAAACATTAACCATTAAATCTTGTTTTACTGGAAACTATACATGTCTGTGATATACTAATGCACCAAATTTGAGCTTCCTAAGCACTTCCTAAGATTGCTTATGGCTGGGTTTTTTTTATTTGGTGGTTATGTTTGGATTTCACAGTGTAACAAGGTTTATTTGAAAAAGTGCCTTACTTCTCCTTCTCCAAATGCAGTCATATTTTCCTGATCCTGGGATGGGCTCTTTGAAGACAATTCAAAAAAGCAGAACAGAGAAGCATTGCAGGAATGCCATTTGAGCACACTTTCATATTCACATGTTGATATTTGCTACTGAGCTGTTGAAATAGAAATCTCCTGCTAAAAAAGGTCAATGGGTAATAAGGTGTTAGCTGATAAATGTCTAATATGTGTGCTCAGATGATGTTATTAAGCAGAGCATACATTCACCATGCAACAAGACTTGTATCTCACAAAGAGCTCATTATTTTAGTTTTTATCATTAGAATTAAACAAATATGCCAACCCATTCTCCTGGAGATATAGCCTTCCATAGCTAAGTGTTTCAATTTTGCCTAAATGGTTTGTTACATTAGAGGCAATGTAATTGCTAAACATTTCAGGCAGATCTCCAGGAAGAGGGATGGCCAATCCTAGCATTAGACACATTATGCAGAATCCAAAATGGCTCCACATTCCATACTTTGAGTAGCCAGTATATTAGTACACCTACCTATACTAACTTGCACCTTGTAGGAACATAATTATTGATATAAGCTCACAGAGGCTGTCTGCCTTGCTATATCTCTCGCTCTCTATCTCTTTCTTCCCTTCTTTGATTCCATCTCTAGAAAGGGACCACAGCTGATCGTAAGCAATAGCGAATGGAAGAAAACCTTCACAAACTTGGCTGAAGCAATTTAGCATTCAATGGTTATGAGTGGTTAAAAAATGTATGTATTACTGGCCAAGGGTGCACAGACTTTTTCCTCAGAAGAAAATTTTATCTGTTGATATTTTTGTTGAGAAACTGATTGAAAAAGATTAGATTGCTTAAATATATAGCTTTATCTGTAGACACTGTATCAAAGAGGGTGAAATACTTTACATTTACAGCATTTGGCAGACGCTCTTATCCAGAGCGACGTACATGGTGAGCGGTTGGGGGTTAGGTGCCTTGCTCAAGGGCACTTCAGCTGCTGCCTGGTTCCGAGAATCGCACCTGGGACCCTTCGGTCACAAACCCACCTCTCTAACCATTAGGCTATGGCTGCCCCCTACTTGCTGAAAAAAACTACAAATTCCAGGTTTGTTAAATTTTTTAGAGGACAGTATACGTTGTTTTTATTTGGCTGGTGTTGGTTCAAGTTGTTTTATTCTATATACAGTCAAACCTTGTTAGCTCGTCCCTATTGGTCTGGGCCCTAAATGTGGTGAGAGGTGGGGTTGGTGAGCTATGTTAACAGATCATGGGAGGTTGTGGCTCCTTTTTTTGCGGGATTTGTCCGTCATGTATGGTAGTAGTATTTAGTTCTAATTTAGTTAGTAATCTACTACTACTTTTATGATAATACTGGACTCCCAAGAGAGACACTGGTGATTGCTATATGCTCACTTTTTGTGGCATTTGTCTGTCATATACAGTAGTAGAATGTAGCTGAACGCCTACTACATGCTTTATGGCGTTCGCTATATGTATGCTGTTCGTTCGTGTTGCATGTTGCCGCATACCACTAGCATGCCAGCTGTTAACAAAGCTTCCGCAGCATCATTACATGCATGAGTTAATTGGGCATGAGTTAATAATGAGAAAACAGCAACAGCAACAGCTACAGCATTAGCTGTAGCAGCAGGAGCTGACCTATAGAATTAGCACGACTGAGCGCATTCTAGGCTACAGTGCTAACACAGACCCAAGTTTGGTGAGCTATGGATGGAGAAATGCATACACCAGACACTTTGCACATTGTGGCGAGGGCCAGGTTAGCGGCCATAACATGGAAGGAAATCTGTTCTGCAGCCTTTCATGGCAAGAGGCAAAGTTGGTGAGATAACGGGGGTGAGCTAACGCAGTTTGACTGTATAAGTGTAGTACATGAAAGCAACTTGCATGTCAGTATCTCCATAAGTGGATATTCAACTAGGGTGGTAAACATGCTGACTTAGAGTAAGGAATTCAGAAGCTAGCTGTAATTTTAAATCTACAAATGTGGTAGGTGTACCTAATAATCTGACAACTCAATATATGATTAAATACACTTATGAAAAAGCCATTATTTCATGCTATGTGTAATTCATTGTAGGGCCTACAGGGCCAATTCAAATTCATCCTAAGTTTGTATTAGCTCTCCCAGCTCCAGGCATCCTCATGCATGCTAACACAGACTGAAGGGTGCATATCCTCCATCTTGCTGTACCATGTTCTTACGAGCCTCTGCGAACAGCTTCTTCTCCTCCTCCAGACGACGCTTAGCCTCTTCTTCTTTCCTCTTATGCTCCTCCTCACGTCTCTGCTTCTCCAGCTCCTCAAAGCTGATGGTGAGCCTTCCTGGTTTAGCACCAGCCTCTGTGCTCATCATAGCCAGCAGGACATCATCATCGTCATCTAAAATCTGATAAAAGATATGGTATATTGATGAATTTGCATAATAAATAGACTGAAACAGATGCTTTATATGATCAAAGGTATGTAATTAATATATAGTATATGAATGTATGTATGACCTTCAGCTGAAGTGCTGACATGTTCATTTACCCTGGTTCAGCTCAGCATAGTCTATGTTTAATTATTATGCGACTGTCCAGAATACAGATGGTCCATTGGATTTGAATGGAAAGGGGGTCCAGGCATGTGGCATTATTTTCTTATAGCGCCTGCTGCAGATGAATAACGCTATGTGTGAGACTTAACGGGTTGCCAGAAGTATTCGCAGACTCAAGAAGTGAAATCAACTTGGTTTAATAACCATAAAACATTGACCATGAAATACTGAACTAGAACACAAACACAGAGAC
>JBBIGC010000018.1:18303731-18313885 GCA_037576955.1 Lepidarchus adonis
TAGATAGATAGATAGATAGATAGATAGATAGATAGATAGATAGATAGATAGATAGATAGATAGATAGATAGATAACCTAACATTTTAACATATTAAATCAAATATATGGGCCTGACGGCCTGTAGTATATAAGAATAACAAGAATTAACCACCACCACCTAAGAAATACAACATTAAATTCAATACTATCACACATTTCATTACAATTTGATTATGTGAAATTACCCCAGGGCTCATGTTGTTCAGGCAAATCATTATCGCTTAAAAAACAAAAAGCCCATCTGCATTCCATTTTAAAATATCACTCTTACATCATCACAATGATATCATCCTAAACTAACATGTTAACGTTGGCTTTCAGCCAAGCTTGGCTTTGACTAACAATTCTTTAAGCCAAGAACCCCACTGGAGACCTCTTGATGACCCGCATATGTGAGGCTTCATAGTTATTTCAAGCATTGCACAAGAATATGTTTCAGGAATCAAATATACATTCCCAGTGCTGTCTTGTTGCTTAGAATGTTTGGCTTTTTGATATATGTGTTCAAAGCATCATATGTGCCCTTCATTAAAAAGGAAGTGCTGTCTAGGCATGTATCAGGTACACACCCTAGTATTCTCAGTCAGCTCACTGAAAATGTCAATGCTGTAGCAGTATTGAAAGGGTTAATCTCTACTCTGCAGGGGGTGGTTCAGCCATTAACAGGACAGCACGCAGGCATGTGCTGAATACATACAATCGACTATTCATTTACTTGCTTTGCAATGAATTCTTAGGAGGACTCCTCACCAACCCCCAATGCAAGTGTTGTAGAAGAGCCACTCAAGCAGTAACAGTCCTGACCCTAATTACCGTCCCATTCCATCCCATTCCATCCCATTCCATCCCATTCCACTCCATTCCAGGTTCTTCATTCAGCCCACAAGTAGAGTAAGGCTTTGAAATGTACTTTAAATAACTCCACTCTGTAGTATCTGCGGATTATGTAAATGACCACACACTAGTCCTGTGTTCCTCTGCATGGATGGATGGACATTGACAGCCAAGCCCTTTTCAACTCAGATCATTACACCTACTCACCTCCTCAGCCTTCTTGGCCAGCTCCTTCTGAATCTTGGCCTTCTCCAGGGCCTCCTGTGTGGAACGCTTCTTTCTCTCGTCCTCTGTTCTTTTCCTCTCTTCCTCCTGCCTCTGTTTCTCCATCTCGGCAAACTTCCCCTTCACGCTGCCTGTGGACACCACAGAAACAGGACAGTTGGAGCTGGTAACAAGATTAAAGAAGCGGTGTTGGTGCTTCTTTGGATTTGGTGCTGCAGTTGGTTGCGTCCAAAGGCTTGTCTGATTCTCTCTCTCTCTCTCTCTCTCTCTCTCTCTCTCTCTCTCTCTTTCTCTCACACCCACCTGTAATCTTGGGGACGTATGATTTCTCGTGCTTGGCCGGCTTCACGTCCTCCTCATCACTGGAGGCGAGGAGTTCTTTTATCTGCAGAGGATAAGATACCAAGTTGTTGGGAGGTTAGAAGGGTTTTATCTGGGATCATCTGCTTTGCACGGGCCCCACCACTGAAACCACGCTGCTCCCCAGCCAGCCTGTCAGCTTTTAATCCCCCGTAAGAGCAGGCACATATGACCTACACCAGCGAAACTGATTGGACCATCCTGCTGTGACAGCGACAGGGATCAGTAGGCTGTGCCGTGGCTTGTTGGTATAAAAGACACTGTGTCTGTAGGACATTTTCACTCATTTAACCCTATCATACCTAATGTGTCACTGGTGATCCAGAGTGTCCATAATGTTTTCTATCACTATATTTAAAAAGGTCAATGCTGCCCTTATTGTTAGTTCCTCCGCAATTTCAAATGGATATCAACAATTTGTGAAGTTTATCCATAGACATATGTTTACTTGCTCAAAGGGACGCACATTTCTGGCGCGAATTAAATGACAATAAGTTGAACTAATTTCTGTTTTGATTGATCTTTTAGCAAATAAAATGTTGAGTATTACTATGTAGGTCTCAAAAGTCACCGCAATAGTATTGGTACTGACTATTTGCTTTTTACGGATCCTCTCTCGCTCTTTGATGAACTGGTCCTTGCGTTTCTTCTGCTCTTCTTGACTTCTCATCTCATTTCTCTGCTCTCTGACCTTCTGCATGGCCTCAAACTTGCTCTTCACATCCCCTTTGCCCATCTTCGGGACGTAGCTCCTCTGCACTGGCTTTTTGGATTTGAGAAGTTTCTTAAAGAATTACAGAAACAAGAAGATGTTAGAGACTGTCAAGAGTTTAGAGTTTTTTAAGACTTTAAAGACACTTTGTTCATGTTAAACATGACCTGAGTGTAAAATTCAGTGTCAATTTTACAACATCTTTACTGCCCAAACAAAACCTAAAATCTCCTTTTTTGTTTTACATAACTTGATAATATTTCAGGTGATGTATAAATACTTTAATAATGTCATGATAAATAGGAACTGCCCAAAACAACTACTTATAAAATTGCATGAATTTACATTACATACTATTCTGGTATTTATGTTCTGACATCTTAACAGTCAATACCTCTTGTTTTAGTGCAACATCTGTCATGTTTGCCATGTCCGTTTCTGCTGAGTCATCGTCCAAGTTGCCTACATCGTTCATGTTTTCCACCACAGTGATACTGGCCTCTGTGTTCTTCTGAGGCCTTTCCCGTTTTCTTGTTTTCGTTTGTTCTTTAGATGCTGTTGATTTGGTCTCCTCAGGTAAATTTGCTACACCATTCATTTCTGCCTCCTGGGTCTCACAGCCCATGTCGTCCATTTCTGCTGTATAGTTTTCCTCAGCTGTATTGTCCTCTCTGTTGTTTAGGTCTGTGGTGTCGGTGAGTTCTGTATGAATAATGTTTTCTGTCTGGTTCTCAGTTGTAGCACCTGCCATGCTCATCACGTCGGCCATTGTGTCGTCTGTTAGACAGGATGAGGGGACCTGTTGCTGGATCAGATGAAGCCTAAAGCAGGAGCACTCAATTACTTAGAATCCTTCATAGCGCTTGTTCATAAAATCTTTTGCAAGATTTGAGAAGCAGATTTTCTAATACTGGTTTAAATTTGCATTTTGACACAGTTGATACAGTTTTGAAAGGTTGAAAGGACTATGCTGAGCATATTGGTAGACTGGGGGTTGAGGGTTGGGGAACATAGTTGTCACCCTCGTGGAGAGGAATAATTTCAAAAGCTGGTGGAGATTACATTTATCATAGTGGTGGGAACAAAATTGACCAAAAAGTAGCAGGGACAAAATAACCCTCCACAAAACATGGTGGTGACAGGTTCCAAAAGACCTTAGCCATTTTATTTAGTGTTAGTTTGCATAAAAAGTAACTACAAATGCACAAATATGTGTTTGCCCATATTTATTGATAACAGTATCTGAAACAGTGTCAAAAACCACATAAAAAAGATGGTCTTTACTCAGTCCACAATATTAATGGACTACAACACTGTCAAAATTGGCCAAAACGGAACGTTTACATATTCTAACCAATTGCTGTGTGTTTTTGTGCATTATGTTAATAAGAGAAATGGCAGGTTTACTGTAGCTTACTTAGCATTTATACAACTGTATCTCAAAGTCTCTTCTTCTGCAAAGTGTCTGTCTTGCAAAAAGACACATTTCCAATTATTGAAGTATTAGCTCATTTCAAGTAGAAAGTGCATTTTAATATGTAGTTATTTAATAATGATTAATAATCATCATTAATTTAGTTACTTTGGAAAGAAATCATTTGTAACTGTAATTAATGACTAATTCTCACTCATTTGCACAACACTGGACATCAAGAGCAAATTGGTTACATTTAAGGTCATTTGTTTAAATTATTCAAGGCCTGAGTAGCTTACAGACATGCATAAAATCATCGCAATTAAATAATAACAATGACATAATTGTGATTGTATGCACCTTTTATACACATTCAATCCCTGTTCAGCCAGTGATCTAAATGAAGGTGCAGTTGGGTAGAGGGGGAGGCCCCAGCCCAGACCAGATGGATCCTAGTACAATATACAGGGCCTAATTTTAACCCCTGTCTGTGGAGCCATGTGACCCCAGCTATTTTTGAGAACAGCTATGCGGCGAGACTGAGAGGGGGTCAGCACACACACACACACACACACACACACACACACACACACACACACACACACACACACACACGCACACACATACAACTCTAAACAAGAGAATTCTAGGACATTCTGGGAGAGAATCAGCTTTGTCTATATATTATAGCAGCAGATGAATCAGAATTATTAATCAGCATTACATAAAAGAATACAAATTAGACAAGTATACTTGAAAATGTCTCATTTTCAGTGCGTTTTGTTACTACTGTTGTCTATTAACTGTAGAGGCCCTAAAATGATCCCGAGCCAATATGTCACACATTTTAATTACTACAGTTGTCATTGACGTCACAATAGAACCAGAAGTCTCTGATTTGATTCACCATTTGAGGAATTACACTAGGACTGATGACAATACGTTTTCGCATCAACTCAACAAAACAAGGACCCCCAGTTTACTACCATCTGATGAATCAGCTGGTTAAATTTTCCCCCAAAGTTTTGATGCGATGTAAGTCGCTGCTTGATGTTTTAGCCTTGGAAATGATGCTTGGTGGGGGTCAGCTTGACTCATCATATAGGCCCATGCTGTCTATTTATGGACACGATGTGTATAATATATACTCATCACAATCAGAAGAGTTCATAAAAAATACATTTCTACATTTTTTTCCATAAGCTAATTCACGATACTGTACCATCTGTGACCCATAACTATTCAAATTAGACCTAAGTAAGGGTTAATACTTCAGAAATTGTGATTGGAATTATGCATCATTAGGTTTAATACTACAATATAAATAGTAGATTAAACCAATAACATATGACAGTTGACTGAGGTCATTTGCTAACAGACTATTTCAGTTCTGTACTTGCGTTGGTAAAAACAGGCTGATGAAAATGAAAAATAAAACAAATAACAAGTTTTAGTATACATCTGTTATGTTTAAATAAAATGGCCTTTTTTCATATTTCTTACTTTATAAAAAATCATTTTCAAAAGTTCCTACCTGTTTGCCAGTCCCTACTCCTCCTGACTTTCATAAGAACCCAATTCACACTCTCTGTGGGTCAGCACTGTGATCCCGATACTGATTCCCAAGTCACTATGACGGGGCTAAACTCCACTCCCTGTCCCACAACTGCAAGGCAAATGGATGAGCTCCTGTGTCCACCAGCACTCGCTATAAAAGTCCTGGGTTACTGTGGTGGCCAGTTACTGGATTCCGGACAGCAGCTGTCGTGCCTTGCGCATGGCGCCCCCTTTTATCCTGCCAGTTTCTTTCAGGCCTGTCCTGAAGCCCCGCATAACGACACCAATGGAAAATCTACTCACTGATTACAAACAAGGAAAACACTTTAAAACTGCATGGGATGTCATTGAATCAGAAATATCTTTTAAATATTATATAAGATGTAGCTGAATCATAAATACTCCATTTATGTGTTTGTTTATTTATTTATTGAGTATAATGGAACAGTTGGGTACTTAGTATGATTTAAAGCTTTAAAGTCATTAGTTTCATGGCAGTCTTTTTTTCATTTGTATTTCTGACATGAGAGCTCATTAGTATTCTCCAGTAAATGTCTTACATCCACAATTTACTTTAATCATAGTGTGAAATCTCTATCAATTCCTGCCAAACTGGAGTTATGGAGTTACTCCAGCTCTTCCAGAGCATCCCAGAGAGTGTTGAGGTGCATTATGTTCCCAATGATGCTCAGTGAGGTCCTCATTGAGGGCTTAATAATAGAAACAGTTCTTGAAGAACAGAAACAGGACTCTACTGTATGTTTCAACATACAAGGTCAGAATCGTAATCTTTTGGTAATCGCAGTGTTCTGCAGAAGCACTGAGGGGATTTATTGAGCGTTAAGCCTGGCCTGGACATTTCCATAAACACGGCATGTGTTTGTATGAGCTGCCGTAGGGTCTTATCTTCCTGCCGCTATTCTTGCCAGTACTGAACACCAAGCTGCTGACACACAGAGTGGGGTGATAACCCAAATACCTTAGCCGACTATAACAGAATTCACACCCCATTATGGTGTTGGTTATAAAAGCCTTGTTTAACATCTGACTACAGCAGCTAAAGGAGACATTACAGGTGTTATAAGCATTGACAGGAACCTTTTCCAGCTTGTGTGTCCATAGCACAAGCCCTGCCCACTCTGACAAGAAGCACTTACATGCCTAGTTCTGTTCATTGGCAGGGATTTCCACAAAAGACACAATTTTTTTATTTTTCAGTTTTTCAGTACTGTAATGGAATCAATGGAATCTAATTTCTGCTACTTTTTGTCTGTTTGCATAGGCTGGTTTCATTAAAGCAAATTCTACATACTTGTTTCTCTCTGTAACTTCTCTTCTACATGGGTAATGACGGAATCCACAATGACTCAAACACATTAGTACACGCGCTACTGTAGAGCACCGGATGAAGAGTAGGGAACCATTTTGGATGGAGCCACAGCATGATTGAGAGCCATTTGTCGGCTCAGCCTACTGGTAATGGCTCCCCTCACAGCTGCTGACTCACTGATCCAATGACACATCAGAACAGATTCTCAGCACACAGTTGTGGCTGTGTGAGATCATCAGCAAAAATATAATGGTGTAGTCAACCAAAGAAGAAATGTACTCTACTACATTTGTAACATTTTGATACATAATACTCCTACAGTGTTAGGATATAGCATTTTGATTTCATATGAATATCAATGACACCATAACATCTTCAGGCCCTATGAGCCCGCATTTTCATTTATGATCATAAGTACAAAACTCATAACTTTGTGTAGACACCATAACACTATAATTCCTATATGAGCAGTGAACAGCAGTTACTAAACAATTTACAGGGGTCAATAAATAATCCATAGCAGATACTGCATTATCTGTCGTGGACACTGAATAATTCATAGTAGATACTCAGTATTTATAGTAGATACTGAAGAATTCATACCAGATACTTAGCAGTACTTACTAGATGCTGAAGAATTAAGAGTAGATGCTGAATATATTATAGCAGTTGAATGATTTATTATAGTTACTAAATATTAGTAGATATAAAAAAGTTTATTTAAGCTAAAAAGATTCATAAATAAATGACAAGGCTTTGATGCATTTATTCAGTTTGGTTGTGTGTCCTTAAAAAAAGATAATGCACAATAAAAGCAGTGTGTATGGGCATATGTCTTTAAGAGCCACGTGGAAATTTCCCTAAGGCCTATGGAGAGTTCTTGTAACCCGAGGAGTAAACCAGCATGCATCTCTCGCTCTCTTTTTCTATCAATGTCTACTCTGCACACTGACATTGACCTGTGAAAAGACAAACTATGAGTGCCGTTTCATCTCATTCTGAATTTAAATCATAATCTAATAAGATAGCAGCACACATTTTACAACAGAAATTAGCTGTATTAGCTTTGTGTTAAGAACATTTCTTCCTTCTAACTTAAGGTTACTGTATGCACTCACTAAACTGCTAATTACCCAAGAAAAATTTTACAATTCTGAAGTAACCTGTAGCTTGGTCTTTTCTGCACACTTCTAGACTGTTCCTTCACATAGGACAGAGTGGCAGATTCAGTTCTTTCATTCTTAAGGTCTAAGGGAAATGTGCAGGCCTGGAGCAGTGGGTATAACAAGAGGGCAGCTTGAAATAACTTCCCACCTGTGGGCAGAGATCAGGGCTACGGAGACAGCTAGCCTACACAAGTCCAGCTCCACACACCCACACCCACACACATACACACAGCTGCTGTCATTGCCGCCTCCGGACGACCCTCATAACACCCCTTCTCTAGTCATTTGTAAGAGTTATTCAAGCCTTTTCCGTTTTACTGGTGTTGAGCTGTTTTGACACCAGCCTTTGTCATATTCACAAGGTAAAGCCACAAAGCTGCTTTGTAGAAATCCCAGTGAGCAAGCGTGTTTGACCTAAAGCAAAGGTGCTGGGGCTTGTTTTTAATGTCTTAACTGAGCACTCTGCGATGATTAAGCTCAGAAAATGGCAAAGCAGAAAGAAAATCTGTACCACTCCAGAGAATTTAATGAATAGACTCCCATTACATTGCCCTTTATGTTCTCATCCTCTACCCTACATCTACCTCATCCTCTAACCAGAGACTGTCATCACTTACTGGTGTATATTTCTGATCTTTCTTCTATACAATTCCATAATCTGTTTAATAAGCATGCCCTGTGTATCCTAACAGCACTAGCCATTGAAGGATGGGCTACCAATTTGAGTTTTGGTTCCTCCTCATGCTTTACCTGAGCTGTACCTGCTGAGTCTTGTTTCATTAGCTGCCCCCCCCAATTTCGAAACTGGTATGAGGAAATCTAACAATTCAGGAAGATGCTTCTGAGGAATCCTTCAGTACAGGTGGGCAGGTGACAACTTCACAGGCCAATGATGTCATGACCTAGGACCTTTTGAGTCTGAAGCTCTCAGTGGGGTTGGGACAGTTGTGACAGGACCGAGAGGAAAGACACAAACAGGATTTTTAGGCAAAGCCTAGGGTGGATGAAGAAGCAATTTGATGTTTAATTTGTGATATTTAAAGTAATATAACACTGTAACCTCAGTGCTGAGATATAAAATTAATTCCCTTGAAGTGGATGAATCTCAGGTTGTGGTCAATCCAACTTTTGTGTCATCATTCACAGAAAGAGTACAATGGCAAAAAAGATCTACATACTACGTCCAAACTAATACAAGCAAGTCCATCTGTGATTTAAGTGGATTAACTCTCTCTCTCTCTCTCTCTCTCTCTCTCTCTCTCTCTCTCTCTTTGTGTGTGTGTAAACACTCCACCACATGAACAGGTGTGGTATTATCACAGAAGAGTCAGTAAAGTCTGCAGTTGCTCAGAAACAGGAACAGAACTTGTTTTTTCTCCTGACACACTCCCTCACTCATGATGTTGAGCTGCAGGTGTCCTCCGTCATTCAGGTTTTGGTATTAGGTCAAGGTATGCTAATGGCTCAATAAGCTTTGAAGTTTAGGCTTTTTCTTGTGGCCTTTTATTATGACAACAGGGTTCTGTTTTATGCTTCATGTGTTTCCTATCAGACCAGCATTTTATGTTCATCTGTTTTGAATGAAAAGCTCTCATATATGAACAATCTCATGTAAAATCTTTCCAAACAAAATTTTCTTACAAGCAAATAACATCTTTTCTCATTTTTGAAAGTAGGAAACCGTCCTGCATAAACATAGCCATCGTATAGTGGGCTGGACAGTAGTGTAGTCCCTCAGAATGAAGAGCAGTGGCCCCTGTTTCATCCGTATCGGCTTACAGCAAGCTAATAGTAGCATTATCAGTTACCAGAGGCAGGCTAAATTAAGGCCTGTAAGAGGCAAGCAATGGCTGTCTGCCCAGCTTGACTTATCAATCCTGAATAACTTTCCCATGATTCAAAGCTCTGATCATGTAAAGACATCTTGTAACTTTGTCCTCTCAAGAACAATTTCAAGTGTCTTCTTGAAAAGAAACATTTTAATTCTTTTCATAAACTTTCTTTAGAGTGAACGAGCTGTAAAGGTAAATCCTAACCAACGCCATTAAAGCATAATAGCTAAAAATGACCTACTTCAACTCAGTTTAAACAACTAGAACAAAGGCTGATACCAGCACCACTCAGAAATAGTGAACAAAAGCTAATGATGCATTTATAGAGTGTGTTAGATATAATACATGCAACTTTGTTACCTTGCTAGACAAAAAGAAATGCTTTCCTCCAGAGCGTAATTTTATTACAAATGTCTTTACATCTACAGGAGCAGAGTGAATAAATATTTTGGTTGTCTTATGCTGCCTGAGCTCTGAGCACAAATATAGAAATATTCTTCAACCATATCAAACCATACGACAAAAAGGTGAGATGCTTAAATTAGAATCATTTTGGTATGAACATATATATATTTACCTTAAAAATTACTGCCATCTGGATCAGCTTTAATGGCCAGGTATGTCTGCACACTCTGGAATTTGGTTCTGGCAGATGGTGTCTCTCTAGGGTTAAAAAAGATACAA
>JBBIGC010000018.1:18341656-18354269 GCA_037576955.1 Lepidarchus adonis
AATATCATTGCTGTTACTTATGTAAGTTAATAACGCATCCCTGTGTTTCTGTGTTATATTGATACGTACTTGTCGTGTGATATATCGATTATCGCAATATCGTGAGAGACCCTGCGATTCCCACCCCTACTGTGAAGGGTGTAAATTTAAAAACAATTATCTTAATCAGTTTCACTCTTACACACATTTACAACTTAGTGTAATATTGGCATGTTTCAATGATGAGCTTTTACATCTCATTTTTAATATGTTCATAAAGTTTAATTGCTTTATGCAGTTTAATGCCACTTGTTTTTCAGAGAACGTGTTTGAAACAAAGCAAAATTATCAGCCACAGTGACAGAACAGGAACCTTTCACTAAAATGATATAGAATTAAAATGTCTGCATAGGTTTAAAATAAAATAAAAGTTTTAATTAAGTATATCATATTCTTAAAGCCTCAAAAGAAAAACAAATGGCTGTATTAACTAGACTTAAAAATGTATTTTCTTTTTTGCAGATGAAAAATGTTTCCTCTCACTGTAATGTAAATCAAAGTTATGATATTCTGGCTGATTCACCTCAACTAGAGTAGAGGGGAAGACTGTGTAAATTAGAACTTCTTTCAAACTATGGCTTTAAAATGCATGCTGTGTTTAGGTCTTGCAGTCTGTAGATGAGTCCTGCCTTTTCTTCATGGCAGCCAGCCAGCCAGACAGTGGCAGCAGTGTGTCTGTCCATAACACTGTCAGCAATATAAAACCCACCATCTACCATGTTCCCACACAGCCCTCCTTCTCCAGCCTATTCTGCATTTCTGTCACGAGTGCAGTGAATTTGCTGCACAAGGACGCTTCAGCTCCATCAACACTTCTGCCCCAGGCACTGCTCGTCCACCCTGTCCGTCCACCAGATCTGCGGCCAACGAAGAGTGCTCACTGTTCAAGGTGACTGAACGTTGGTGGAGAGATACTATCATAAACAAGCGAGTTTATTTTACCTGCAATATCTGTTTTTTTTTTTCCTTCAACAGTGATCTGATGAAAATATAATTTCCTTAAATCATGTGTATCTTAAAATCTTAAATACAAATACAAACACATAAGTAAAACATGAGCTAGACTATTTACCTGAAAGCAATCACTGGAGGGGCTTATCTGTGCATGTATTTATCATTTAGTGAGGACCCAAGGAGGGAATTGTTTGTCTGGATATACACTATAGTACAGCCATGGACGAAATTATCGGCACCCCTGGATTTTTTCCAGAAAATGCACCATTTCTCCCAGAAGACTATTGCAAAATGATTTGGTATTTTCATGTTTATTTCCTTTATGTGCATTGAATCAACACTAAAAACCACAGAAAAAAAGCCAGATTTGACTCAAAAACAGGATCGGACAAAATTGTGGGCAAATCATTTTATTTCAAGCATATGATGCTCGTTTAAACTCACATGTGCCATGAAACAGGTGCTGGCGATATAGCACTCACACCTCAAGTCAGTTAAAATGGAGAAATGAACCTTTCTGTTGTGTGTCTGTGTGCCACACTAAACATGGAGAACAGAAAGAAGAGCAGAGAAATGTCTGAGGAGTTGAGAATAAAAATTGTGGAAAAATGTCAACAGTCTTAAGGCTACAAGTCCATCTCCAGATCTTCATGTTCCTTTGTCCACTGTGCGCAACATAATCAATAAGTTTACAACACTTGGCACTGTAGCTAATCTCCCTGGATGAGGACGGAAGACAGAAATGTGTAAAAGACTACAACGCAGGACAGTCAGAATGGTGGATAAACAGCTCCAATCAGCTTCTAAACAAATTCAAGCTGTTCTGCAGACTCAGGGTGCAACAGTGTCAGCTCAAACTATCAGTAGACATCTTAATGAAAAGAAACGCTATGGCACGAGACCCAGGAGAACCCCCACAGAAACATAAAATGTACTTGAAAAAGCCAAAATCCTGTAGACTTATGAGACCAAGGTAGAGCTTTTTGGCAAAACACATCATTCTACTGTTGACAGAAAATGGAATGAAGCCTACAGAGAAATGAATACAGTACCTACAGTAAAACATGGCAGAGGTTCAGTGATGTTTTGGAGATGCTTTGCTGCCTCTGGCACTGGGTGTCCTGACTGTGTGCAAGGCATCATGAAATCTGAAGACTACCAAAGGATTTTGAAGCGCAATATAGGGCCCAGTGTCACAAAGCAGTAGATGCATCAGAGGTCTTCCAGTCGGGTTCTCCAGCAGGACAATGACCCCAAACATGCCACTAAAAGCCAAAAATGGTTGAATACAAAGCGCTGGAGAATTCTGAAGTGGCCAGCAATGAGTCAATTGATCACTTATGGAGAGATCTCAAAATTGCTGTTGGGAGGCCATGTGCAGTTTGCAAATGAAAAGTGGTCGAAAATTCCAGTTGAGAGGTGTAACAAGCTTGTTGATGGTTATAGGAAGCGACTGGTTTCAGTTATTTTTTCCAAACGGTTTGTGACCAAATATTACGTTAAGGGATCCAGTCATTTTGTTTGGCCCAGTTTTTGAGTTTTTTGTGAAATTATGTCAAATTTGACTTTTTTCTCTGCTTTTTTGTGTTGATCCAATGCACATTCTGAAAATAACTGTGTATATAAAAACATTTGTAATTGCAGTAGTCTGAAAATGCCGATAATTTCGACCATGACTGCAACATATAGTGTAAATTAGGTTCTGAACCAATATAATTTCAGTTGAAATGGTTCGAAATTTGGTGTATGAATGTTGGAAATGGAACGGTTTATTAGTGTTAGTTGATAATCAGATAAACTTGGTTTAACCCATGAAGCTGGTTGGTATTGTAAGGAAGGAAGCTCAGTCATGTTTCCAACCCAGATTCTGTGGCATCCAATTTGGCAGTAAGCCTCATTGGATATTATTGTTACTCAAGGTTAAAACCATCATCCTTTTTAATTCTGTGTGTGTGTGTGTGTGTGTGTGTGTGTGTGTGTGTTTGCATGTGTGTGTTTAATGGTTTTCTTTGCTCTGCACACCTTTACACATCTTTAACCTTCTGAATAACCTCTAAATGACAGAACAGTGCCAACAAACCTCCATCAGTGTCTTTACTCAAGTCTGGAAACACATCACTCTTATTCAGAAATTCTACAACTGTGCGTGAGTGTGTGAGACGTCTTCACTCCACTGCTGATGAAAATTACCCACAAGGCAGTGTCCTTTCACCTTAATGAGAAAGCCTCTTTAAAAACCTCTGCCTGTCTGGAGGGCTATAATATTCCCCACGCTGCTTGTCCCTCGCTCGCCATCCCTCTTTCCTCTCTCGCCTTCTCTCACTTTCTTTCTGAATGTGTTTTTCCTCTTTTCACCCAGCAGACACGACTGGAGCAGGTGATGAATAGAGTCTGGCCATTAGGGAGTCCTGCCTTTGTGACCAATCCGCTTTGCCCCGATGGCTGAGGCAAACAAAACACATGTGGGACGGAGGGATGGAAGGAAGGAGAGGGAGTGGATGAGGGTGCATCTCATGCTTCCCTCGGTCTCTCTTTCTTCCTTTTCACTCCCTTGTTCCCGACGGGCCCCTCCAATCCCCCTCTGTTCTCAGCTCACTTATTAAAGCTTAATGGAGGCCGAGACGGACTACCACACTGCCGGACAGCTCCGAGCTCCAATTACCACCAACAATACACACACACACACACACACACACACACACACACAAACACACACACACAGATAGACAATGTGGCAGGAGAACTATAGTTGGAGTGGTTCATGAAAGGCTGCAGGTTCTTGCCCAACAGAAGCAAATCATTCGGACCAAGCGACATGTGGGTGTGGGATGTGTGTGTGTGTGTGTGTGTGTGTGTATGTGTGTGTACACATTAGGGTCTGTAAAAACCAGTCAATGAATAAATCCACTAGTCTGTGCTGTGGGCAACATGCTACTAATTGAGGACACTGTGGGGGTAGTCCATCCATCCATTATCTAGGACGTCCGTCATAACCTTGGTTATGGACGTGGGGTGGGGGTGTGTTCTCGCCCATTGTTTATGGGGTGAAAGGCAGAGACGTATCCTGGACAGGTCACCGGTCCTTCACATGGCATGTTCACTTTACATGCAATTCTTTGAACTGCAGAACCCATACAGGCACGGGGAGAACATGCCGGGGGGAGAGAACCTTTATTAGTGTGATAATGCTACACAATCTTACGCTATTTAGAGCCTTATCTGCCATTGCTTTTTTCCCAATTAAATTCAGTTCCACTCATTTACAAAGCAACTTTACCAAAAATGAAGCACTTGGAGATATGCTAATCTGAAGAAAGCAGGAGGTTCCATGTTTTACATCTTGTCATGAGCTTGTCCATGCAGTAATTTCTTGTTATGTATTGTGTGGAACCTCTCCTAGACCCTGGTGCTCCTAGTCATGAATTTGGTTAAAGTCCTTGGGTTTCACTAAGTACTGAGTACTACTGTTTGATTCGCTCTATTAGCACTGGGTATTTCTGTTGTTTCAGCTGCTTATCTATGAACTTGGCTTTCCTTACTGTGGTGTAATTTAATAAACCCCCTGGCTCTGTCCTCCATCCTGCCTCCATGTCCAGATCATTATAAGAAATGCCAGCGTTGATAGTGAATTAACATACATGTGAAACATTCAGTTACAGAAAGTTGCCAAAAACAAACTTGAGGTTAATAAACTGCTACGTCATTTGGGACACACCAAGGATATTTCCTTTACTGCTGTCAAACTACTTTCATTCATAAGATTTAAAAGAGGAAGAGCAGTTTTCTCACAAACAGATCTTGCTCTGATGAGCACACCTGCTTAGTTCTAACTAATCCAATGCATGGAAGTGTGTAAGATTAAATTCTGGGATTCTGAAAGCGGTGGGGATCGTTGTGCTTGGTTTACAGGAGACGGTCTGTAATTCAAAATTAGAAAAACATATTCTAATTACTAGCGGATTAGGGAACAAATACAATCATGCAAATCATAACACACTAAGACACAAAATGACACAAACCTTTTGCTTGTGAGCAGTTATGATTACAATATGATTATAATACAATTTCTTTACAGCTTTTTCTGGGCATTGGCTCACTGTGACACATGCTAATACCAGAACTTCATATTATCCAACACATAAATAACATTATTTACTCTTCTAATAGCACAAGCTGGCATTTCAAATTTCTTAATAGAAAAAACAGTAGCCTATTGTCCCATATGGTGTAGTGGTCAGGATTCCTGGTTTTCACCCAGGAGGACTGGGCTCGACTCCCAGTGTGGGAAGAGGTTAGGACATTGCCCCTGGGATCACAAGGTCGCAGGTTTAAGTCCCAGCCCGGGCACCTCTGAGGAACCCTTGAGCAAAGTACTGTCCCCCTTCACTGCTCCCCGGGTGCCTATGTTGATGGCTGCCCACTGCTCCATGTGTGCACCCGCGATAGGTTAAATTCAGAGAATAAATTTCCCGCTTGTGGGAATATGAGGGATAATAAAATAAAATAAAAAATATAAAATCCATTGATATCAAGTGGCACTTATTCAGTGGTAGTAATGGATATCAGCCACTTTTGGTACAGGTGTAGCAGGAGCATTAAGACACCTGAAGTGCATTTACCTACACCACATTATTCACCTTGCATGCTGATTGGCCAAAGTCTAAACGATCTACATACAAGACCTGATGACAGGCAATTAATTACATAGTCGATTCTGGAAACAAACATAGCACCATCTGTACAAAGGCTGAAGATGAAAAGAAGGTGGCTTTCTCAAAACTATAATGATCCTAAACACACATCAGAATCCTCAATGGGTTACTTCAAGAAGTGCAAGCTGAAGGTTTTACCATGGCCTTTACAGTACACCTCAAAAGAGCAGTGCAAAGCAGCAAAGCAGCAAGAACCTCAAAGACATAGATGCCTTTTGTAAGAAAGAAAAGGCGAGATCCTCAAACACGAGCTGAAAGATCTGTCTACAGAAAGTCTTCAAAATGGGGGTGTTAGTACTAACCATGCTGTATGCCCAAACTTTTATTATAAAACTCTTTTCTCAATCTGAAACTGTACTAATACAATAATAATGCATTAATCTTGCCTAAAATTTTGACCAGCGATGCCTAAACTTGTACCAGTGTACATGCACATAACCTTTATTATGGTGGGCTGATAAACTACTCTGTTTTTGACCTCATAAACGCAGTCTAGGCTAAAACGACTGCTGCGTTGTGACTGAAATCTTAAAAAATAAACATTAACTGCTCTTTCAGACGTGTTAATGGTCAAACGTGACTGTCACTTTTCCTCATGTCTTCAATTCCATTATGTCTGTTACAAACTGTCAGCAGTAACAGCCTGTATCACTTCACGTATGTAAACATGTTTATGGTTGTGACATCATAATTATGACAAATTCAAAGGTTTTTGGAGGCGTTTTAGGTGTTTAGTCTTTTTTTTTTTTTTTATATTTACTTTATATTGTGAAAATGTTTTTTGTGTAAATAGTAGCTTTACATGTGTAATAAAGCTGATTTACATTAAAACATTCTGAAAAGCTAGTTGTTGCCATCTCTCTCTCTCTCTCTCTCTCTCTCTCTCTCTCTCTCTCTCTCTCTCTCTCTCTCTCTCTCTCTCTCTCTCTCTCTGACCTGCTGGTTGCTAATCTCTGCTTCATCTCTCTCTCTCGCACTCTGTTCAGTTTGTTCTTTTTTCTCCTCCTGTTCCCCTGTGCCTGTTCTGCTCCTTTCTGTCACATCCTTTCATCCTTTCATCTTCCACTGATGGCCTCTCTCACAGGACATACTCATTCTTTCGCTCACTCCATCACTCTCCTCCCCCTTCTTTAGCATTCTGTTTGTCCTCTCTTTCTTCTCTCTGTGTCTCTATTCTTTCTCTTTAATCTCCACTCTTTTTCTCTCTCTCTGCTTCTGTTTCTCCTTCTCTCAATTTCTCCTCTGTCTTTTCATTTCTCTCTCTCTGCCTCTCTGTCTTTTGCCTCTCTCACTCCAGCACAATGTCCCTTTCTTTTTTTGCACTTTTTTTGTCTCCTTCTCTCTCTCTATCACTCTCTTCTTCCTCTGCTTTTTTTAATGAAGGCCTATAAATCAGTCTGGTGTGTGTGTGTGTGTGTGTGTATGTGTGTGTGTGTGTGTGTGTTAAAGCTCTTTGTGTGGATTAGTTGGGCTCATGCTAACACACTCGCAGCTCTGAGTGAAGGCTCAGTGATTAGCAGCTGTAAAAGAGGAGAGTGTTTCTTCAAGAGAAAACAAGTAAATGAGTGAGAGTGATGGAGTGAGAGAGTAAACGAGGGAGACACAGATAAAAAGGTATCAGCCTGAACACAGCCTTGTATAACAGCACAATCCTAAAACACAGCAGCTAGCCTTTATCACACACCGGGACTGCTGAGTGTGTGTGCTACATGCAAGTGTGTATGTGCCAGTAGATGCTGTTTGTACTACTTGAGGTTATGTGCCTATGTTCCTTTCTCCATCTATATGTTGAAGACAACTGTTCTGTCGCTCATTTCCTTCTGTCTTTTAATTTATTTATTCTTCTTATGCATTTTGGGTTGTTGGGACGCTGGCACCTGTGGGATCAAACCCAGGATCTTCTTCCTGTGAGCCGACAGCAATCCCTCTCTCCGACATATCCATAAGTAAACTCTCTCTCGCTCTCTCTCTCTTTCTCTGTATGTGTGTATTCCTCTCTCTCCCTCCCAAAGGCATTTACAATCTACAGTGTGTGGTCAAGGTTACCTTCAGTATGTGTTGTTTCCTCTAGTGGCTGCTTATAAAACACACACAAGTCTGTAATGTGTGTGTGTGTGTGTGTGTGTGTGTGTGTGTGTGTGTTTGCATGGTCATCTGTGTGTATCCTGAGCTATGTATTATGTGAGGGTGTATGTGTGTGTAAATGCTTGGCAACCAAGGATCTGTGTATACTTGTTTATTCTTTCTCATAAAATTTGCAGTAGTTTTGGTAGAAAGACACTTTTCTTTTGTAGAATAACTAAGGCCATTCTCTGATCCAAGAAGAAGAAGAAGAAGAAGAAAAAAAGACAACCCGTCTCCACCCCCTTCCTGATTTTGTCTTGGCCACGGCTTATACATGATTAGACAGGGTCTAACCTGAGCAGATCAATGCAAATAGATCAATGTAAACGCACAGCACAACAGCATGCAATTAGCTCATGGTTATCATTTGCCAATAAAGAGATCGTCTCCTATTCAACCATGTGGATTTGATCATCAGGGAGAAAAAATTTCACTGGAAATGTTCCAAACCATGGCTAATTCCAGCATAATTGTGCCTGTGATCTTTTACAAAACTTGCTGATGGCTTCCATGATGTGGAAACCAGGGCCTGTGTAAAATAACAGTGGGTGTTGAGTTCATAACTCACACAGGAAAATGCCCCCCAGCCCCCAATCCACCCACAGCAAAGCCACGAGCTGCTTTGTGGAAAATGAAACAGTCTGTTGAAGAAATATAGTTTCCCTTTTGTTTCCTACAATCATTTCGATGTGTTAGGCTAGTTTTACAAGGCGAAATTTTCACACAGTGAGTTTGCATTTTGAAAACTATTGAGATGTCTGTAACACATTTGATTGCTCCAGCAGAAAGCAATATCAGCCACATTTATTTAAATGTTATTAACTATTAGTAACATTTAATTTAATTGTATTAAATGTTATTGGTAACATTTAACATTCGCATTAGCATCATGTCATTCTGTCCATTTATATACTCTGCACTAAGCATCTTATAGGCCCAGTGCGAAATAATGAATGACTCCATTTACACTAATTACTTTCATTGAAAAAAATATGTCTGTGTAGTTTACTTGTTTATTCACTATTCCTTTGTTTCAGTAAAGATCTAAAGGCATGCTGCTCAGGCTACTAGTATCTAGAATTAACCATAATGCTTAAATCAGAAGCAGAATAAAGCTGGTAGCCAATAAAATGAAGTAATGTTGCTAATTTGCTGGTAAGCAGTTATCAGTTTGTACAGTTGGTGTGTGTTCTGCTTAATGCCATTACGATCTGTGTACACTAGTGTTAGCAAGAGCGGAGATTCTGTTTAGACCCAAAACATAAAACTGATTACAGAAGTGGAGGGTGTGGTTTTTGTATAACTAGAATTGTTCAAATTTTGCCAAATGGCTTGCAGGAGTATTTCTTTTTGAGACTTGAAAATGTTGTTTTATGGAAGATTAATGGACAATCTAATGAACAACTTGTTGAAAGCTTAACTTGCACAATATAAAGCAGAACGCAGTCTTTTTAGTTTCTCTATATGCTGTCGCCTGCAGCTCTAATAAAGAAAAAAACAAGAGCTATTTCAGCTGCATCCAATCCATCCAACCAGAACACATGTAAATGTGATTATATGAATAAATGGTTTAACAAAATGTGAATTGCAAAGTTGTTTTTTTCCCTTCTCCTTCTACTTTTTGCACCCCTGTGCCGAAGCCCAGCTGGTGTGTTAGTGGGTAATTGATCCCCTCAGTGTCGGCTCTGAGCCGTGAGGCCGCGCGGATGAAACCGATAGTGTGATTTCTGCTGCAGGCTGTAAATTGAGAATGCAGCGGCCGTGCTATTAGCCTAACGATCGGCGAGGGGCCCAGCACGCTCTTACTGCACAATCAGACTGCTCGACTATTTCAATTTAATCACCCTACCATGCCCGGCGACATAAATTATAGCTGTCACAGCCCTGCTAGCTGTAATACACATTAAAAGCACACGTGTGTATTTGTATTGCATTAAGAGCATGGCTGAGGTGCTGTGGTTTACCCAACAATCTTTGGCCACTTTATTGGAAACCCCTCCCTTCTAGATCCACATAGCGTCAGGATTCGGTTACTGTAGGCCATTTGCTGAAGCACAATTGGTGTTACTTAGCCTTTCATCAATAGCCAGGGTCTGACTTCAGAACTGCCCTTGACTGGTGGACCACTCTTAACCATTTCAAAGGAACTTCACCTGTTCTTCCCCTGGTTTATGAGAAGAGGTACAGATCAATTAGAACCTAAACTAACAGATTAAAAACAGCTTTTCCCTACAAACAGACAAATACAGAATTCCTTCTTTCCTCATTTCCTGTAATACATCCCTATCCAAAGAACTGGAAACACATAATAATAACAATGTAATAGCAATGTGTTTGAACAACGTGTTTTTCTTAATTCATTTTGATGTTTTTTTTATGTTTTATCTTGCTGTGACTCTTAGAGCTGGCAAAGAGTTTTTGTTGCTCTTTAAACACTTTAAAAATTTACAATAAAGATCTATTCTATTCTACTCTATTCTATTCTATTTTACTATTTTATACTCTTTTATTCTATTCTATTTTAATATTTTATACTGTTTTCTATTCTATTCTATTCTGTTTTCTTATCTATTCTGTTATAATAATTTTTATTCTATTCAATTTTCTTCTCTATTTGTTTTGATATTCTACTCTATTTTCAATGTAATTCAATTGTTTTATTTATAAAGTGCTTTTTACATCCGATGTTGTTCTTTTCTATTCTATTCTACTCTACTTTGTTCTATGCTGATATTTTCTATTATATTCTATTTCAATATCTTCTATTCAATTCTATTTTAATATTTTTTATTCTATTGTATTCTATTCTTTTGTATTCTATTCTTTTGTATTCCATTCTAATTTTCCCAGTTCTATTCTACAGTATTTTAATATTTTCTATTGTATTGTATTATATGCTAATACATTCTATTGTTTTTTATTCTCTTGTATTCTATTATGTTCTATTGTATTCTGACCTAGCAGTGATGCTGATGTGTGTAAAGACTCCTATTACACCACTGATGCCTGATATACACACACCAGCACTTTGTAATTGTACACCTTTATAGAGGGTTTATAAAGTAAGTTAAGCTCATAAAGTGGGCAGTGAGTGGAGGCACAAGTAACGGTTTATTATTAAGCTGACAGGGAGCGCAAAGTCATTTTTATTTATTCTATAATTCTTTCATTATAAGATGTTATAAGATCATGTCCTTTACTTATTGTCTTGTCTTATAGTGTTGATGTCCTTGTACACTGCTGCTCTTACTACACCCATAGCCAAATAATAAAGCCAAAGCTTTAGCCAAGACCACTTTGGGCAAGTCCCTGGATTAGTCGAAATCTTGAGTCCAAAGTTGTTCAAGTCCAAGTGAAGACCAAGTCCCAGGAAGGATGAGCAAATGCTTGAGCTGGTCAACATTGTGTTTGCTGCCAAAATGAGAATGATGAGCATGGACGGAGTGAGCAGAGATAGAACAGTGTGAATAAATGAAAGCCTGGTACACCAGAGTGACAAAGGGAGAAGACACACCAAAATGAGTGTTGGTGCTGTGAGTGTAAGTGGAAGAGTGAGGCTTTAGGGAGGAAGGTCTGTCAGCTGGGTTAAAAAAGAGCATGAACACTGTTGAACCTATTTACCACTTGTTTATTGGTTTAAGATGCTTTTATTGGACCTCTGGTTTCTAAACTGGCCTTGAAAAAGCAGCTCATACTGAGGTGAAAGGAAATGCAGTGTGATCTGATGAAGCGGATAAAATCCCCTTAGGAGTGATCGATGCAGTCTGTCTATGTTGGGTTCTGGAGCTAAGGGACAGAGATGACAGGGTATGTGTATGTGTGTGTGTATGCAGTATAAATCATTGACATAAGGATTCATATGATTCATTTGGAAATTATTCAGTTTGTGAATATTAAAAATCTGATCAGAATCTATTTGTGTGATTCAAAATAATACTTAAAAACTGTTGCACAAACCTAAGTGGAGAAATGTTTTGCAAATAAATTGAATATACAAATGTGCATTAATTATTTTGATGTCATTACAGCATATTAATTATAATAACATTCCATAATTAATAAAAAAAAAAATTCGGGTCGTGTTTGGACAAATATTGCACAATAATTACTCAGGTTCGGGTTCGGTCACTTCAGCACAAAAACTTTTGATCATTAAAATAGTAAAGGCTACTACACAGTGAAGCTCCAAAATGTCTGTCTAACATGATGCGATCGTAAAAGTATTTGTTAATAAAAAAATACAATACTTTTTAATGTTAACGTACGCTACGTCACGCTGGATCGTTTGCTTTTTCCCTGTATACGGGGATTTGTTTGCGTAGCCATGACAATGTAGCCATGACAACGCTTCGTTCAGTATCCATAGCCGAAGCCAAAGCATCATGGGAGATGAAGAAAGAACGAAAGAAATGGTTATTGGGAGAATTCAAAACAACAGAATATGAAGGAAAGTGTACTTGTTTGTTTGTTTAAAGAAAGAATCATTATAATCGCTAAGCAGCAGCAGTTTCAGCCAAACATTAAAATTCCAGTCGGGTTCAGACAGAAACACATAAATGCAGGTCGGGTTCAGGTCGGGCTCGGTCGCTGCTCTGTCGGGTTCGGGTTGGGTTCGGACAGAAAAAAAGGGCCATTAGCACATTAGCACAGCAGTCGTTAGAATAACCGTAAAGTTCACTTTCAGATACCCATGAAAAACGGCAAAACGGAACGTGGACACTGAGAACCGGGGGTTTCAAACAAGGTGGGTACATTTGCTGATAAAATGAGTATGCTCGCTGCTG
>JBBIGC010000018.1:18366251-18377180 GCA_037576955.1 Lepidarchus adonis
AGCACCATACCCAACACTATACCCAGCACCATACCCAGTACCATACCCAGTACCATACCCAGTACCATACCCAGCACTATACCCAGTACCATACCCAGCACCATTCCCAGCACAGGGTTGCAATGACTACTCAATGATGTCCATCAGATAGCTATAACGCTTATCATGCAAAACAGTGAATAATTTAGAGCTGCAACTACTGACAATCTTGGCCAATTTCTTTGATTAATCAATAAACTGAATGAAAGTTTATTTCTATCATTTTTTTCCATCACAAAACAAAACTAAATGTCAGGGACTAGATAACAAACAACAGACATAAATGTATGCTATATATACTCATTTTTTAAATAAAGTACACAAGAAACCAGCATTTTTACATTGTTCTAACTAAACTGGTAAATCAGGAATACACATTAAATAAAAAACAATATAAAAAAACAAATATTTTGACAAGGAAAACTGAATTTGCTGTGATTTTATGCCAGAATTCTGGAGTGAATCAAGTTTTGTTCCATATGTTAAATTCTCCACCAGCTCACCAGAACATTAACACATGTTCCATTGAATTTGAATGAGAAGGCTTCCTGGGCGTGTGGCATTATTTTCTTATAACTCTCTGCCATTGGAGCAGGTTTTGTGATTCAGATTTGCAGTTTCATATCAATCCGCCATTAGCTCAGCAAACAGGGCGTTGGAATGCTGGTCGTAGTCCCAATTTAAAGACGAAAAAGCAAAGAGGCTGAGCAACGATCAGAACATTTGTAAGAACTATTTTTAAGTCCCATTACATTTTTCTGAGTACATCATTACTTTGTCAGTGTGCGCACAATGTATGGATACCACAGAGTCTTACAATAAAACAATAACATATGATGACAAATAAAGAGCTCCGGCTATTTTAAAATGTCTATTAACAAATTCAAAAGAGAAGCTATTTTGAGGCAATAGCATGTAGTTTTGGCATATAAGTATTATAAAAAAATATCTAATGTTTCACTCATTCCTGCCCTTTCATATGCAAACATCTTTACAAGATCACAGGGAGAACAAACAAGCAAAAACAGCTTTCTAAAACCAGCAACACTTTAGTGTGGAAGATGACTACAATCAGCTTTGGCCATGACAACAGTAATCATCGCCTTTCAAAAGCAACAGCACTGAACTGAAACAGCAACTCAAGCCAACCATTATCTGTCAACAGCAGTCATATAGAAGGACACTGCTGCTTGACTGAAGCAACAATGACTGCAATTCAAATGAGAGCGGCTCAAGGTTTAGTGTTTGGCAATTGAGTACAAGGCCTTAATGTATGATAAACGAAATCGATGACTTGCATATTGGACATGCATTGGATATGCAATGAAAAGTTATGCGAGCTCATTAACTTCACTTACTGCTGACACAACCTCACATACACACAGTGTTTAAATTATGGGAGCACCTACAGTAGCTTTTCAGAATGTATTTTAAATGAAATAAATCATCAGTGTCAGTAACTTTACATTTTGAAACCTATGTAAAATTCTCACCATGTAACACCAATACTGTATAAACTAGAGGTGAGAATCGCAGGACGTGGCCCATGATAACCATAATATTGCGATAATCTATATATTGCACGACAATGACGTAGTGATAGAACACAGAGACACTGAGATGCATTATTAATTTACATAAGCAACAGCAACGCTATTGTCACCTTTCCCATATTTGCTTTGCGAAGAGCGCAGAGAAACCAATACTTCAGAAGGCGTGTTTCATGGGCAGCAATGCTCTGTAGTGTTCGTTCCACTATGTAGTATTTATCAGCTTCAAACACTACATAGTTGAACAAACACTACACAGTACATTGTTGTCCATGAAACACACCATCCGCTACAGCGCGATAGTTTTAACCGTGTCTGTACTGGACACATTATGGAGCGATACGCTTCTTCTCTGATCTAAATTATTGTTGAGTTCAGCAAATGCTAGATATATCCAGTCGCTATGAAAGAAGTGCAGACGCACAGAAATACGGCCGTCAGAAAATAATCCTCGCTCTGTTGTAAAAGCCAAACTCAGACTTCAGATTTAAATGTGGCTGGGGCGACTCAGTCGAGCTTTTTTTGCATCTACCTATTGCAAAGTTTATCTTCAGCTTTTCACCCAAGTCTCCTACACTCAATCTCCAGCTGGAAACTTTTCTTCAGCTTTTACCCAAGTCTGCACTAAAGCAGCGCCACCCAGAGGAGAGAAGAAGTAACGACGCTGTTGAATCAAATTCAGGTGGCAAATGTTTATTCATTTAAATATCAATTATGCCGTCGGCGTATCAATTATTGTATCGCGTGAGCAAGGACGACGATATAAATGCTATATCGATATATTGGCCCACCCCTAGTACAAACAATATATCTAGCACCCACTTCAGGTAGTTAAGACTTACTTGGGAAAAGCATCAAAGCAGTAGGTCTTCTTGGTGTCAGGAAAGGCCACGCGCATGCCAGAGGTGAGCGGAGAGTGCAGGATGACAGCAGCACACTCGTACCGTGATGCCAAGTCCACTGTGGGCACAGTGCCAATGCTCTGGCCATACAGGATTATATTTTCTGGGCTGATGCCATATCTGCTTGGCAAAGAAAAGGAAAAGCAATCAGATGGCTTCTAAGGAGCTGTTTCACAGGTTAAAGCAATTTTGCATTTAATGTTAAAAACCATATCAGAGGTTTCTATTCTGACTTGCGTTCACATGTGAAAACTTTGGCAGAATTACAAACAATAAAAACAACACATACAGATGCTTTTCCACTTCTTTAACTATTCTAAACATGAAAACATTATGTACACAATATAAACAAAACTGATTATAAATCATTACATATGAAAGTAATCATGCTGCAAACTGATTTTTTTGTATAAAAAATTTTGCCTAGAAATCTGATCGTGGTTTTCTACTTTGTAATATTAAGGTTGTTTTAGTATCCAAGTATATGTGGTGCCTAAAACTGAACAACATTTCATAAAATCTGTTAGACCTTATTTACATTTGCTTAAAGATTTTTTTTTAACAAAATCCCTCCACACCATTTAGGATCTTATGCTCTCTTTTGTGTACTCTCCTCTTCAGCTCACCCAAAAGGTTTTTAAATGGATTCAGGTTTAGGTCCATCTACACTGGTCAAACATTTCACTTAAACAATTAGTATCATTTTAAATTATTTAAAAGTGTTATTAAAAGGCCAGGTGATGAAACATGATGGAAAAAATGGCTCCATTTGGTTATATTTACAAGACAAAATTAAACTTAAATTAAATCTTTCTCTAAATTTGTTCTTTTTTTGTTAAATAAAGACTCCAGATAGTTAACAAATCACAGGTTTTTGTTATTTAAAACACCTTGATTTTTCAGGAAAATGGGTTTGTAATTCTGCACATTAGCGATGTAAAGCTACCCCACTGTGAAACCATGTGGTACTGATAACTTGTCATGAAGATGCTTTTGAGCTGCCGGAAGTAGCAATCTGGTCAGAAGTATAAAATACAGAAAGATTCTTATTCTTATTGAACAGCACAGCACTCCACCACTATCCTTTATCTACCCAGACATGATGAATTCTGCAAAAAGGAGGGAGTAAAAAATTCCATCTCAATGTGCAAAACACACAGAAAAATCCTAATGGTTGTGATAGCTGTAAGAAGTGGTTCAACTAGCTACAAGGAGGGTGTGAGTATTAATTACAGCCTTTTCTGGAATTTAAACATTAAGACTAATAATTGTTTTATTTTCCCTAGCTTTTACAATTATTTGTGAAACTCTTTTAATTATTTTGAAATACTTTTAAACCCTGCATATCATTACATCCTCAACAATAAACATAAATTGATACAGTTCCCTGCAGCACTGGTGCTCCCCAAGGAACAGTTTTATCACCATTCCTTTTTACACTTTTCACCACTGACTTCTGCAACAACACAGAGGGCTGCCACCTGCAGAAGTTCTCTGATGACTCTGCTGTGTTTGGATGTATCAGGTGATGAGCTGGAATACCAGAGCATGGTGGACAGTTTTGTTGAATGGTCCAAGCTGAATCAGATCATAATCTCGAGTCACCCCCATATCCATCAGGGGGGTGGAGGTGGAGATTGTACAGGATTACAAGTAACTGGGGCTCCACATAGACAATAAACTAGACTGGACACAGAATGCACTGGCCACATACAAACTGAAGTCCTTCAGGGTCTGTAACAACATGTAACAAATGTTCTACCAATCAGTTGTGGCCAGTGCTTCTTCCATGCCGTGGTGCTGGGGGAGCAGTTTGAAAGTAGCCGATAGGAACAGGCTGAACAAACTGATCAGAAAGGCCGACTCCGTCGTAGGAGCAGAACTGGACAATCTGGAGACTGAGGTGGATCAGAGGATGCTGATTAAATCACAGTTTATTATCGATAAAGCTGATCACCCACTGCACAGTGTTGTGTTGGGGCTCATCCATATAATAACACTCTTACAACATAGAACATTACAATATTACATGCTGCTTCATCACTAACCTCAATGTGCAATATATTCACTACCAGTCTGGACATAAGTGCAATTATTATCATTTATTCTATTTATCTTATTTGATTGTATTCATTAAAATCACAGTATTTCATTCTTATCTCACCCTTGTCTTTACCTGTATCTATACATTACCGTATTTTTATCATACAATGTATGTTATTTTATGTCACAAAAATGCCTTTAGCTATTGTTGCTAGCATTACACTTTGTTCAGTATCGTACCGTGTGCGTAGAGCCTGCCATGCTGCATCAATGTCTGCGTACAGGTTCTTCTCAGACGGCTTGCCTGTGCTGACACCATAACCCGAGTAGTCATAAGAGAAGATGTTGCAGTTGATACGGGTCCCTAGGCCGATGTAAAAACTGCTCATCTGGCCTAGATCCACGGCGTTACCATGAGAAAAGAGCACGGTGAACCTGTGGAGAACAGACGCAGAGGTTCATGTGGCATAAAGACAGAGAGAGCTCCACTCCTTCTATCCGTTTTCAAAGCATTCATGTTACCATCACAGGTTTCATACATTTATTTCTTTTATAATTAAGTACTTTTAACAGTAAGAGAGTCCAAGTTACTTGATTAAACAAACATCTCTCTTTGTCACTCTCCATCTCCCTCTCTCTTTCCTGGTGACGTCTCTTTAAACTGAAATTATGATTATTTTTACTTTCCATTTACTTTTATATACTTTGGCTATTATTATTATGTGGTGTTGACCAGAGGATCATGGGTTCCCCTTCTGAGCATTGGTTCCTCCCAAAGTTTCTTCCTACAGTTTAAGGAGGTTTTCCTTGCCTCTGTCAACTTTGGCTTCATTAGGGCCTCAGACTCGGATTCTGTAAAGTTGCTTTTTGACATTGTCAGTTATAAAAAGTGCTATAGAAATATGTTTTGACTTGACCAAATTTGTACCAATTAGAAAAAACACAAAAAAATTATTTTCCAACAAAGGGTATCGGTATTTCTGTGCAGCCTTCTTCTTGCATCTTAATATTCCTTATATTGTTTGAAGTTAATGTGAATTGGAAATCGTAACAAATGATTCTCCCGTAGCTTGATATATTTCTTAGTAAACACCAGCATAACGGTGAATTCCAGAATAATAGTATATTGGGGCTTGTTGTGTGTTTTTGCTCAGCGATAGGTGGCGGGGAACAGACAAGACTTATAATTTGGCATAATTAGAGATCAGAAAACATTTTAATAGTAAAATCATTACATGTACATGAACCAACACATACACTAACTAGGCACATGCTCTAGCAAAACACATTGATTTGAGGTTGATTTTTACAGTTGTTTTGTGTCCATTGTTTTTTGTAAGGTTGCTTTACATTGTAGTGAACGACCAAACCCACAATCATCATCAAGCTCATCAGAGCATGACTCACTTTTCCGGTCGAGCTACTGCCAGACTGTGGGATTCCCACTTCCCTACATCACAGTGATGTATGTATCACACAAAACATGGAATTATTTGCATATTGTAACACGGAAATAGGCAAATTTTTGCTATATGAAAAACAAATCCTTGCTATTTTATTCACAGATTCCAGTCTTTCTCTTAGACGCACCTACAGCCTCAAGCATTTACTGTTAAATAACAAATACAACAGTGTAGAAACAAGGGCACAGATGCAGTAAGAAGCAGGTGTGAAGTGAAAAGAAGGTGTGAAGCAGATTTGATTGCCCACCCTTTAAACAAAGCAGATAAACAGGGAGGGATGGAACAGAAGAAAGAAAAAACAATGCAAACAACATGATTGTGTAGAAGACTGTCCTGTACAATGGAGCTGCACTGGCGTTTTGTTCATATCAAAGAGCTTTCACATACAGAATAAGACTGAGCTCACAAAATATATAATGGGGGCTAAGTGTGAAAAATCCACAACATAAAAAAGTACAAAACTATAAAGAAGTGAATATTTGTTGTTTATAACTGACTAAACAGATCAGCTGGTTAAATACATTCCTTTCTGAGTGTAAAACTGGGTGTGTAAAAGCCCTGCTCTAATACCATTAGCTGTGTTCAAAGACAAATTTCACAGAAGCATAAACAGGGTTTTGAACAGAAACGGATAATCAGAAAGAATAGATGGAATAACACACGTCTAAGGAGCGCGATCACTCTACAGTGAGACTGTGTGGTGAAATGGTGAAAATCTCAATCCCCAAGAGTGATTCACCATCAAACATAACTCCAAAGCATTTCATTAAAAACTAAAGACCTCCCTCACATTGGCTAATGTCTATGTTCATGTGTTCGACATGAAAAAACAAAACAACAATGGAGAGCATGGCAGAGCTGCAGAGAGAAATCCACTGCTTTGTGAAAAGAATGTTTCTGCCCGTCTACAGTTTGAATAGTGTTACGTTGATCTACTCTGGATATTTTAGATCAATTGTTGATGAAATTCCTAAATGGTACATTTACATTTATTCATTTTTCTGACGCTTTTGTCCAAAGCGACTTCCAGGTACAGGACTTCAGACATGACGACACTGATGTGAGAGTTACAGGGAGTTCAACACACTCTTCTCAGTCATAGAAAACAGTGCAGGTGCTACAAGACTGCAGATGAGAAGTGCTATAACACAAACCTTCAAGCCCCACTGTACATGACTTTCACCCTTTCATCCCCTTATCTTTAACCAGCAGCTACTGCATAATGCAATTTCCCTCTTTAAAAAACCTTGTTAATTTATTAATGTAGCTCATGAGAATCATAGCATGAAAAAACTCATACTACTTCACAATGACCTAAAGTGACTTTTAAACAATGGGGTAATGTGGCATCTTATGCAAATTACATATTTACTGGTTCAGTGTGCTCTTCCTAAGTGTGTTCAGTGCGCACAAAAAGCTGACAATGTTAAGGTGTATGCTTTAGAATAGAGCAGCAGGTTTCAATTATCAGAAAAAAACAACGTGTTCCACCATCCTTTGTACAATTGGACAAAACAGCCTCAGAAGAATTAGCCTCAAGCAAAAGGCATCAGGTAATGAAGCTACAGGTACAACAGCGTCAGACGGTAAAGTCTGTCACACTCTCACGTATTATTTCTCACGCTTTTTCACATGGTTACTTGAGTTATCAGCAAACAAGAACCATGTGGATAAAATAGTTAGTGCCACAGTGTAGTGAGCAGGTTACTTGTTGAGTATTAGAAATAAGTACTGCAAATGAAATGCTTAGCTACCAGCTCCTTCTTTTCTCACTTGAGAAAAACTGATAACTATAACATTTGGCACCTGACCTTGCGGTTGGAGCACAGCGGATGTACATGCAGCCCACTCTGTTCCCGCGACTGGAACGGGTCAGGAAAACTTCAGTGGCATCCAGTTCTCTCTGGGAATACTGGAACTCTGCCCGTTCCGTGAGATGAAGCTTCCAGCGCCCCTCTCCAGCAGCCGTGCCACCTCCACCTCCTCCACCTGTACCGCCGCTACCCCCACCACCCCGAGAGCGAAGACTGGAGCCTGTAGTGGAGCTAGTGGGCACTGTGCCAGCCTCCAGGTCTGGCAAGAGGGCATAGGTGGGCTCTGGGGGCAGGAAGGCGAGCTTGGCTGCGATGCGGCTTGGGCAGGGAGGGCAACAGAACAGGCAACACAACTCACTGACTGATAGTCCATTCATTGTCACCTAATGAATGAGAAAGAGCAGACAGACATTAGGGGAGCACTGGGAGATAGACCCTCAAAATATTGGAAAATATTGGCAGATTAGACCAATATTTCAAACAGACATTTGATGATGTATTTACCACAAAAAGTGATGCTTTACAAACGGATTCTGATTTTAACAAACCTAAACTTGACATTAATTTTAGAGCTTTTAACTTGCTGAATGATTATTTCATACTGACTTACAATAAAAGTTAATAATGTATTTGATAAGTAATGGGCACACTTCATATAAAATATCAATGTTCCTAGTTTCCAAGAAAGGTGTTAATAGCTTTTCCATTTTGTATGCTATATTGTAACTGTAGTGTATTAAGGAGAAAAGAAATGAAAACAGTCTGGGAAGAAGGACAGTCTCTTATGAAGGAGTAGCAGAACCCTTAACTGCATCAGATTTACAGCTACTTTGTTCCAATGCAGAAAATACAAGTTTAAAATGCTTAACAGAAACTAACATCAAACCCCAACAATTTTACCATTGATTACGCAGGTATTTATAACTAATCTGGCCATGAAAAATAAGGGAGGCAGGTTAGGTTTGTGACATATTGTACCATCCATGATAAACTGACAATTTTCCTCCCAATTATAAGCTTTATCAGATGACAATACTGACTCACTGTTGACATTTTTACATTCCCATCATTGCACACATTTACACTATTTAATCATTATTTGCACATTATTTAAAGAAGAGTTTTGTAAAAAGTCCGTTTCTGAGGGGTTAGGCTGTGTTGAACACTGTTCTCAGACTGAACTGACTGTATCTCATGAATAATTACAGTGGGAATGAAACGAAACCTTATGAAGGATTAAAGAAGGGAGTCAGTGACCAGTCAGACAAGAAAAAATGCCAAACTCATAAAATGTCTTATAAATATTCAATGAATCGTAGCTGAACAATTCGTTTCGTTTTTACATGAGAAAGCATGAGAGGATTTAAATGACAGACAGTAAATGCCACCAACACTTGGCTCGACCTACTCTCAGTTTAAATCGCCTCAGCTGAGAACAGACTGTGTTTTAATACACCGTTACACTCCGACAGAACGAACCCCGCCAGCGTTATCGTCCCAAAACAGAGGAAAACACGTTAATACCTACAGTTCATCCACATACGTGTCGTTCTCTTCCACACAGTCACTGGCGAATTCACACCTCTGTGCTAAAGCTAAAGCTAAAGCTAAAGCTAATGCTAATGCTGAGCCGAAAAACCCTCACCGACTCATCAGAAAACAAACAAACGCGTAGACATGTCTGAAGTCCAGAGGGAACGTGTGGAGTCAGTTCTCATATATAATGAGCTGATGCACAGGTATCGTACAGTCACTGTCATTTATTCCTCTGAGGTTAAGCTAATTTAGCTGTTTTATTTTTTTCTTCTCCGCTCCTACTATACAACGGAAGTGACGTAACAGGAGTCCACGGTTGCGTCCCAAACTGCATAATTGTACACTATATAGTATATACACGCATAGTACACGACCAATAGAAATAAGTTTAGTGGTGTAGTGTGCAGAGTATAAAAGCGTGTCGTTTCGGGCGCCTTCAGTATTTTGGTTTGAGTACGGAAGTCTTTCCTAGTAGTAAAAAATTATTTTTAGTGTAACATTTCACCATATAAACTTGCTTCAAGTAGAAAAAAAGCTAAAACATTTAATAGAGCATACACAATTTTTTAAAAACACAAAACTGTGGACTAAATGCTCAAATAGACAAAGTGTAAAGTGTAAGAGTGTTTAAATGTAAATGAGCTATACCACAAAACAGATGCCAATGTAACAGATATTTCCGTCCTCCAATATGAACAAATGCTGGTCATAAAATTAGAATATTGTGAAAAAGTTAAATCTTGGAAAGTCATGATGTCACATCCTAATTAGCTAATTAACTCAAAACACCTGCAAAGGTTTTCTGAGCCTTTAAATGGTCTCAGTCTGGGTCAGGAAGCTACACAATCATGGGAAAGACTGCTGACTTGACAGATGTCCCGAAGACAGTCATTGAGACCCTCCACAAGGAGGGAAAGCCACAAAAGGTCATTGCTAAAGAAGCTGGATGTTCACAGAGTGCTGTGTCCAAGCCTATTCATAGAAATTTGAGTCTATGGAAGAAATGTGAGAAAAGGTGCACCAACAACAGCAACAGCAGCCTTGAGAGGATTGCCAAGCAAAATCCATTCGAGAATATGGGGGAGCTTCACAAGAAGTGGACTGAGGCTGGAGTCAGCGCATCCTGAGCCAGAGACAACGTTCGAAGCATTTTACCTGGACTATAGAGAAAAATAACTGGACTGTTGCTCAGTGTCCAAACTCCTATTTCAGAAGAATGTAAATTTTGGAAATCAAGCTCCCAGAGTCTGGAGGAAGAGTGGAGAGGCACAGAATCCATGGTGCTTGAAGTCCAGTGTGAAGTTTCCACAGTCAGTGATGATTTGGGGGCCATGTTATCTGCTGGTGTTGGTCACTGTTTTCTGAAGTCCAGAGTCAACACAGCATCTACCAGGAAATCTTAAAGAACTTCATGCTTCCTTCTGCTTACAAGCTTTATGGAGATGCAGATTTCATTTTCTAGCAGGACTTGGCACCTGCCCACACTGTCAAAGGTCCCAAAAGCTGGTTCAATGATCAGGGTGTTACTGTGCTTGATTGGCAGCAAACTCTCCTGACCTGAACCCCATAGAGAATCTATGGA
>JBBIGC010000018.1:18377908-18391021 GCA_037576955.1 Lepidarchus adonis
CTGCTCTGTCTGCACTCTTTAAGACTGGACACTGCTCTGTCTGCACTCTGTAAGACTGGACACTGCTCTGTCTGCACACTCTGTAAGACTGGACACTGCTCTGTCTGCGCTCTTTAAGACTGACTGCACTGTGGCTTACTTTCTTCTCCTGAAAATAAGCTCGCGCATGCTCGTGAAAAAAGATTTTCGCTTTTTTCATGAGGAAAACAAGGAAACTGCAGCAGCTGTTAAATAAGGAGGCGTTTTGTGCGAAACTAGACGCTGCATCAATGGATGCACACCTTTCTTCTAGGTATAGCGAATCAGCTGTCGTCCTAGTGTTAAATAAATAACCCTAAATGATACAAAGGTGAGCAGTTACAATAAATAAACACATCATAAATACAAAGTTTATTAAAAAAATCCAGATTTCCCCCCCAAAAATTAAATAACTGTTTGACTTACAGCTTTCCTGCTGCAGTGAAAATAAAGCCATTATGGTTAATGTAGACCATTCTAACAAGAGACACAACATCTGCTGATTACTTACAAACTCCTCTGTGTGAACAAAGGCTGAGCTCCTACCTCCTCTGATGCAGTATTAGTGCAATACTGTGTGTATTTCAGAATGGTGAGGGAAAGGCGCACAGTCTCCATCCCGCTGGTTTGGAGAGTTCCACATACATAGTAGTTGCTACCAACCAGAAGTGATCAAAAAAACACAGCTGGTGAACTGGAGACAGAGACTGGTAGATGCTAAAGTGTCTCACTGAGGTTATTTCAGCCAAAGGGCATCACACTAACTATTAGGGCGTAGGGTGTCCTCACTTTTTCCTCAGTTAGAATACACATTTTAGTTAGTGAATAAATTGCGGTTATTTTCATTGATTTATTGTTTTTATTGTTTACCTGCAATTAAATCACTTTCTGTTCCAAGCAACATTATACGTCATTATGTGAACATTTCTTAATAAAGAACTGAATATTTAATGGGAAGTCTTTTTCACATGCCTGTATAGCGCAGCTCTCTTTGTTAGGCCTCTATAGGAAAAATAGAGCAGAGCTTGTGAGAAAAGGGTGGAGGCAAGAAAAAGGAAGACTGACATTCCTCTGGTGAGAAGATATTTCCTGTACAGCACCCAGATGGAGAGAGGAGGGTGGTGGTGGTGGTGAGGCACATACAGCAGATACATGGTGCGATGCAAACCCCACATTTGACCTTTTCATACATACAGTATCACTGACAGTTCACTGACAATGAAGAAAATTACAGCACAAGCCTTCAAGAACGTATGTAGAAATTGCTGTTGGACATGAACTGCTCCCTTTTTGTTTAACCCTCATTACTGCTGTGGAATAACAGGTTTGAGCTGTAGCTCAGCTTGTGTCTATAGGTCTTGGGGTTGGAAAAATTAAATTACTCTGTATTCAACTTTAAAAATGCTTTAAAATTTAAAATATTTGAAAATAATATTGGTTTTTTATAATAATGTTTTTTTTTTTTCATAAACCTGTGGATTCTATGCCAGCTTGAGTCTGTGCTGTCATTATAACAAATTCTGGGGCAAAGTAAACACTAATTAATTCTGAAATCTTAGTATCTTTTGAAAGATTTGATTTTCACTCAAACTGTTTTGGAAAACTTTACATTTTAAACAGTAATTGTCTCAGGTTCTGGTCCACATTGTAAGTAAATATAGTGTATAGTGTATAATAAAAAAGCAATTTCTAGACAGAAACTTATATCACCAAGAATGCCCTGCGTTAGATGACACAGCAATTGTTTGATGCCATTAAAGGTCTGTTCTTTTAACAAAAGTTCTCACTTTCAATGTTTTTCATTATTCATAATTCTGTCAGTTTTCCCAGAAATAAAATACTGACTGTGAATAATTTGGGCCTTAAGGTGTCTACAAAATGTGAGATATCAGTAATCTTTATTAAAGGCCACAATGTGCAACATGAACCTAAAAACTTGGATATGACAACAAGTGTGATGTACAGCGGGCAAAATAAGTGTTGAACACGTCGCCAATTTTCAAAGTAAATATATTTTTGAAGCTGCTATTGACATGAAATTCTCATTAGATGTTGGTACAAACCCACCCAGTCCACACATGCAAAGAAATCAAACCATCGATATTCACACATACACAGGCCATGGCGGTTGTGTGCATTACTTTAAAAAAAAAAAAAATTGTACCTATTAATTCCAGGTCTTTCTGAAGCTCTCCACAAGTGGTCGTTGGCTCTTGGACAACTTTTCTAAAAATTATTTTCGCTCCTCTGTCTAAAATTTTGTGTGGAACATCTGGTTGTGGCCAGTTAATGATGTTCTTTCCACTTCTGGGTTATGGCCCCAACAGTGCTCACTGGAACCTTCAGTAGTTTATAAATTATTCTGTAACAAATGACATCAGTATGTTTTGAAACAATAAGGTTGCCAAGTTCTTTTTATAGCCACCAGTAGAGACTAAACCAGCAAATATTAATTTGTAAGTGTCAAGATTGCTTTCTAATTACCTGCTGTTTTATTACACACAACTTAATGGACATCTATGGTTTAAGGCATGTGTTGACTGATGGGTTGTTACAGACATCTGGTGAAAATTTCATGTCAATAGCACTTTTAGAAATAGATTTACTTAGAAAATTGGCTTGGGATGCAGATATGGTCCAAAAAGGACCTTGAAAAGTGAATTTATGCTAAATGTAGACAATAGATTGATTTTACGCACTGTATGTAAACTATAGCACATAGCACCTGATAAAACATCATCAGCATTTTAAATCCATCTGCACTGCAAGTGATAAACAATGAACCTAAGCAAGAACAGAGTCCTTGTGTTGATTGGTAGGGAATTATGCAACGTTCCTATTGGTTCGTTAGGAGATATTGGGTTTGGAGCGGTCACACTGAGATGGCCATCTGGAATTTTGCCCCAGTTTATCTTTGTCCACAAGACTAAGGCAACTCTCCAACTGCCCAAAATGATTGTGTATACCCACCATTAATCCTGGTGCAGACTTTTGATCGGCTGTTTCAAAAAATTGTTGATATTTTGTGTTAAAAATATGTTTCATTTGGCTCAGATAAGGTCCCACCTTTATCAACACCACCCTTTGACAAAATAAACCCCAAAAATGATGAGCCATGAAATAAATACTTACAACTCCACACTAGGAACATTCTTGTGCTTGGCCACATCTGACTCAAAGTCATTAACAAATGAACAAACACCTCAATGACTGGGTCATGTGTGTAGTCTAAAGAAAAAAATGGCAGGGGAAGGGATCACCAGGAATGGAAACCCAGTGAGTGTGTCAAATGATGAAAGTCCCATGTCTTTTTTAACTCACTGTCAGATCAAGACCTCTGAAATCAGCTGCTTTCATTTAATAACATTTGAAAACCTTATGTACTTTTATGATAAAAGGGCCAAAATAAATGATCCAAAACCACCAGGACTAAAATCTCACTATATTCTAGTCAATATAACAAAAATAAAGCATTTTCAGACCTTGATTAATGAATACAAATGAAGGTAAATTTCCATTTTAATTAACACATTAATGAACTTTTTAAAAGAATTCAGAGATTCGGTTTTATTCTTATGTCTGAAGACTTAAGAGATGCTGATTTAAGAAAAAACAGAAGTACTCTTTGTTTTTCCTGAGCCTCATGTCTGCAAAGCTTGAACACCTGTATCAACAATGAATCCTGCATCTACTGAGCAGGGCTGTCTGGATACTTTTGGAGATTTAGTGAAGCTACCTCTTAATAAGAACAGGCAACACAGCAGGTAATTTTAAAATAAACTTTGTGATTTTATTGTTTTATACTTACTCTTACACATCATACAATCCTAAATTTGAAAAGAAGGGGAAAAAAAAGAATATTTGATGTCTCTGGAGACTGGTGTGCGTTAAAGGTGGATGAGCACACAAGGGCATTTAATGAATGCATAAAACGGAAATTTTTCATTTGAAAAGAAGCGAAATCTCACAAAGTCGTTCTGCACCACGCATTTCTGCAGCAAGTTCTTCAATATGGTTCATGTTACAACATTCATGATGCGTCCGACACTCACAAAGACACTGTGATGAGTCACCACAAGGACATCATTTCCAACAAAATTCAAGGCTCATCTTTAGGCATTGTGTATAGGCAGAATTTGGGGGCGGGGCTACAGTGCAAAAACAGACCTTGACAACGGAATTTCTGCTAAATGTAGACAATAGATTGATATATCCGATGTACAGGCAATAGAACTTCACTTGCCTAGACAGCATTATTTGCAAGATAACTGGTGACCAACATGTGCCAGAAAGATTAAATGGTAAATTAAGTGAATGTAAACTCAGAACATATGGACTTTAATGGGTTAGCAAAGAACTGGGATTCCGAGACCTTGGAGGAAATACAGGTACATTAACTCAGGCCTCACCCTGTCGTTTATGAAGACCATTCAAATCCCAGTCAAGTATTATTTTAAAGATCAAACAAAAGCGCTGGCTCAAATCAGAGATTACCTGTAGCTGAGAAAGAATGACCCAGTTAAATACACAAACCATTAATGGGGAAGAAGAGAAGACAAACAGCCGGTTTATAAAAGCAAGGTCATGCAGTTTAAACACGTCATTAATGTGTAGTTATTTTAAACCTTCACTCTTTATGGTTTACAAGAATGAACTCTCAAACAATTCAGGGAGGATTTTTTTTACTGGGATTGCAGTTAGTCTGGGATTTGATTGGCTGGTGTACTAGTGACAAAAAACGACGCGCATATCCTCAACATCCTCATACATTAATGTTAGACAAATACTGTAGAAACCCCACCCTTAGTTTAATTCAGCCCTTTTCAAAAAACAAAAACTAAACACCCGCCCCCACCCCAAAACTTACGCCTTCATCTCTTTCCTTCCGCACAATTAGCACTGAATACATATGGAAACATACTTTTTAAAAATGTATAGTTTCTCCTTTCTCTGCTTACTAACCTTGTGTGACATTCTACATTAGATAATTATATGAATAGTAGCCACATGGTATATACATTTGAGAAGAAAACAAGAAAACTAAACACACGCACTAAAGGCCTGATCGTTTGGACAAATCGTTGGTTAAGTTTGATTCCATTCCACCATGCACTGCATTAATGCCATAATAAAACTTTTACATTCTAGCTTCGATCGAAGGCGTGATATAGAGACGCAGCAAGCGGAAATGCAGCATCTGTACGAACAACTGTACAGGCATGCGAGCTTCATCTTCCTGGAAGCGGTCATGACTTTATATGTGACGTCATCAACGGCATATTCGATTCACTAAAGCTGTCGAACACAACAGTATTGAAATGGTCATTTTTAATGCGGATTCACAATCATTCATTGGTCTGCTGGTGGTAAGAAATATCCATCAAATCATAGTGTCTCTCCTGAAAGAGACATGCAAAGGTTACCGCTATGTGCTTCAGGCTAAATGTTTACATCAAGCTTGTAAACCAACTCGCCAAGTTCATGAATGATGCCAAAGATCTGATAAACACCCTTACAAATAAAAGTGTAAAAAAGTAGTCTTTGGATGCCGTACAACAACCACTTTCTAAAACATCGTTCAAGCTGGTGGGAGCGTGATATATGGCAACATATAGTTTCTTGGTCATGCGAGGCCAGACGTAATCTCGAGAACATCTATGGACAAGCATGAAAAATTTTAGGCTAGACTTACTGGTATAGTTTCCATTTTCCAACAAGTATCTGAAGGAGTTTACTGATAATTACTTACAAATCTAAATTCAACTGCCTTCGTAATATGGCGACCTGTTTACTGTCTAGCTAGTTTCTTCTAGCTTGTGCCATCTATTGTACGCTGGACAGGAAAAGACAACAGAACAAGACTTTTTTTTTGGAAGACACCATAACCTTCGTAGCAGCGAATTTTCCCACAATCCAGTACTGTAAGTTGTCCCCTGAAATATATTCACTTCAATAGACAACATCTGGCCCCGCAAAAGATGTTTCCATGCAGTTTAACTGAACAGTGAGATGTCACTGGTTGTTAACTGCAAAAGGTCTTATTTTCTTGCCCTTGGTCAGTGGCCAAAAACACTGACAATTAACGCAACATGTTGAGAAATGTGTATTGTACGTAATTTATCACGATGATAAAAACATACGGTCCTAAAGCCCAGAGGAGCAAGGTCTATAAAGAACAATCCTGCGAAAGTTTCTGAAGGGAAACAAAAGTAGTTCTTCTATGGCACTGCTCCAAAGAACCCTTTTTTAGCACCTTTCATTTAAGAGTGTAGATGCTGCTATTGCGTTTGTGCTCAGATACTGAGGAGATAATACACTGTTGTGCTTTGATTCCAGAATGAAAAATCTGTTTCACTGGTACTTTCTGCCTAGTTCGGTTTGATAGGAGACTTAATAAGCCCTTGGCATACATACGTTTGTCTTTAAATGGATACATATTCAGAAGGAAACTTAGAACTATGCTTAAGTACAAAGCTTTTTGCTGCCTTTTTCAACCAGACTCATGTCTCCAATCCGCCAATACAAACCAACTAAATGAAAAATTTAAAAATAATAAAATAAATAGAAAGCAATCACACAATTCAAGCTAACTACAATATATTAATATAGATCCTCTGATGTCATACGCTCATTAAAACAGAACAGGAAAAAAAAAAAGGGGGGGGGGGGTTGACACTCAGTAACTCACGTCAAGGCTTCTGCTATTATCCCACCAAACCCATCCCACCCCACCCTCCACAAAACATCCAGAAGGGCTCATGCACCCCAAATGTTAGTAAGATAAGTCAATAAGCCTATATCAAAGAGAAACAATCTGCTGTAAATACACTGGGAATTTGTGAAGTCATGGATATTTTAAACCTAAATATTAAAAAGGGACTAAAATCAGGAGTTAGACCCCAAAAAACTCCATCCCCACCCAATCCCCTGAACCCTTTCCTCCTAGATTTATTGAACTCCGAGCATTATCAAAATAAATGCAAATACAGAGAAAAGAAAACTCATAAAGGCTAACAACTAAAGAAAAGTCCTCCCTCCCATAAAAGCACGCAAAAGCCTATTTGACCCAACAGTGCTCTCCCTGACTCGCCGCGAGAGGCAGGGAGATGCTGGGTTAGGGAGTGGTCGGACAGGTGCGACTGAACCCACCTTATCCTACCATGAAGAAATGGAGTCATTTCTGGAACACGCCATTGTTCAGAAAATTTTGATTTAGTATTTTCTTCTGTCGTTATCGTTTATCTCAGAGGTCAGTCCTCATAACTTCTGGATCTTCTCTGCCACCACTATGGGGTTTTCCTTGCGGATGCGGGCAGCTGCTGCGCCTCTGTAATCGTAGGGACAGTCGTGTTTGTCCGAGTAGCGGTGGATTGCACAGAACAGGTTGCCACAGCGACAGTCAAACCCTGCAAGAGTGAGACAAGATATTTTAGAATTCATCTCATACCTACTGATGTGTAAAACAGCAATTCTTATTATATTTCCAGTCCCAAATATAGGGTCAAATGTTTTGCTTGCATATGCTTTAAAAGAACATTAATTTTACCTTAAATACTGCAGCAAAGCCAAACCACATTTGAACAAAACAAGGTTAAATTAGGGCAAAAGCAGGTGAGGGGAAAACTCCTGTATGAGATGGGGAAGGGTTACATGGATGATCTTTCCCCTATTTTTATTTATTTATTTAATTTATGTTATTATGGTTTTTTTTACATTAACCAAAATGAGACAGATGCTTGTCCTTTCAAGCAATTAGCTGATATGCCTTGTAGTTTGTTTATTATTATTGACTTTTGTTTATGTCTTGATGAGCAGACTTATAGTTCCCAGAGTAAATTAGAAACCCTTACACTTTGCACTGCTTGACTAAGGCGAGGTACTTTAGTGAAAGAGCCAAAAAGTGCTAAGAGGATCAGCAACATACACATGCTGCAGTCCACAGTAAATTGCAATGGTACAACTTAATTTCTGATGCTGAGTGTCTTGAAAAACATGTCAAGCTAGATTTTTTTAAGCTTTGCAATTTGATCTATTTTAACCATATTCTACGCTGTTCTAATCAACATAAGCACATCTTTTTTTAGTTTAGCTAACTTTAAAGTTTACATTTTTTCCATTACTTGTTAATGACATTAGCCTCATAACCCTGCTAAACAAAAAAAGTACATTTCAGACAACAAATACAGTGGTGTTTGAACATTTGGGAACACTTTAAATGCTCGATTTTTATATGAATGTGACATCATCTGATTTTCAAACAACTCAAAAGAAACCATTGTGTGTTTAGGATTGTTATCTTGCTGCAATTATACTGTATACTAGGGGTGGGAATCGCAGGGTCTATCACGATATGGCCCACAATAAAGATAATATCGCAATACCACAATATCGCGATAATCAATATATCACACGACAATCACGCATCGATATTACACAGAAACACGGGGATGCGTTATTAATTTCCTTAAGTAACAGTTCTGCTCCCCTTTGTCACTTAGCGAGCTGCGCTAGCATCGTGCTAACAACATTTACATTTATTAATGTTTCTGACGTTTTGTCCAAAGCATCTTCTAGGTACAGGAACAATCAAACATAATTTCAGACATGACAACACTAATGTGAGATTTACAAGGAGTTCAACACATTCCTCTTAGTCATAGAACTCAGATCACTCCATAATCTGTCCGGCATAGACACGGTTAAAACAGTTTTAACCCTTTCTGTTCCGGACAAATTCTGCAGCAATACGCTTCGATCTCAGTTCTAAATTATTGTTAAGGACAGTTCAGCAAACGCTAGATATTGGCAGGGACACGCGATTCCAGCGATGTGTGTGTACTCACGCTGAACGAATCACTGGTTGTGGCTCCATCACTATGCAAGAAGTGCAGGACAGAGACACAGCCGTCGAAAGTTTAGAGCAAAATAAGCATCATCTTCTGCTTTCCAAATCTCCACAGTGGAGCAGCGCCACCCAGAGGAGAGGAGAGGTAGCGACGCCAGCGAGTCAACATGGCGGCAAATTTAAATATCGATATTGCCGCCGGCGTATTGATTATCTCATCGTGTGAGCGAGAACGACAATATATCGCAACATCGATATTGTGGCCCACTCCTACTCTATACAGTCAAACCCTGTTAGCTCACCTCTATTGGTCTGAGCCCTAAATTTGGCGAGAGTCACGGTGATGAGTTATCAAAACAAATTTGTGACCTTTCTTTGAAACCCATTTCTTTTGCAACCCAGTCCATTAATTGATTTTAATTAATTCTAGCTTTTTCAAATAAAACAGCATCAGTAATTGTCAGTTTGTTATCTTGCTAACGAAAACCACACTTCAAGCGCCACTTCAAGCTCAGCATGCTTCCCCAGGTGCAAGCATTTTGAATCACTAGAGATGTTTACCATTTTCTCTATTGTCAGAAAATATCGCCAACTGTATGTCGAAGATGAAATAGAGCAGTAAAAACATCAGCAATATCCTGCTGCATCATGGTCAATTAATTGCCATGATGGATGCAAATTTCCTTTTTTGGCTCGCCAGTCAGAGAATGCAACTTTAAATTTACCACATTTTGGGTCTAGTTCACAAGTTTGTATGTAAACTCAGAATCTAAGCTACCACCAATACTGAAATAGTTATCAGGTCAAAATTAAAATGTAACATGCAACTGGTCATACTAGCGGAGACAGACCATGGATAAGTGGACCAACCAACCAACCAGCCATCAGTCAAAAATTTAATTTCCTGTGTTGACTGATGGTCCAGACACCAACCAGACCGAGGCTGGATCAGTGATAGGTCCATTTTACGTAAGTGTCACCCACCCATCAGCAGCCAGCCTATAGAATTAGCATAATTTACTGCATTCTGCATTTACTGATATGATTATTCTAAGGGTTCGCTTACTTTAGCCACATGCAGGTGTGATTGGACCCCTCCCCCAATAAATAAATGTAATAATTTTATGATTTTATTTGCTTAACTATGTTTTCTTTATCTGCTTTTAGGACTTGTTTGAAAAATCGGATGATGTTTTAGGTCACATTCATTTAAAAAAGTTTTTGTTTAAATGGGTTTTTTTTTTTAAAAAGAGTTCACAACATTTTGACATCACCAGTGTATGTGGCTGATTATAATTTTCCCCTAACCCAAAATGTAATTTGTTTTTCCAACAAATTGTTGCTTTACAAGTTTTTTTTTTTTTTTTTTTTTTTTAAAGTGCTATCTATCCTTTTAACAATCATTTGCTCCCACATCCTACCCGTAAGGCCAACTTTTTTCCTGCAAGTGAAGCATCGGTTCTTCTTTTTGTTCTTGTCAGGCGTCTGATCTCCGTCTGAAGAAGCCTGTGCTGCCTCACCCACTGGACCTGTGATGAAAGGATTGGTCAGTGTCTTATCTTACGACTCCTCAACCCGCTTAAATCTGTCCCTTTGAGTCCGACTGGGCTGTGATGTTCTCCTTTGTGGTTTAGTGCTTCCAAAGACTATCAGCTTTAAAGGGCTCATATTAGAAAAAACTTTTTAAAATAAAAGTCTTATGTAGTAAACATTGTTAAAGTTTAAAACGTACCGTTCACTCTCCAGTCCAAGCAGTCCATATATGGAAACTAAGGTGCAAAAACAGCACATTTTGAATTCACTGTTTTTGCGAGGCCACAAAAACCAGCACATTTACTTATATCGGCATATTCAGCATACAGCAGCAAAAATCTGCTCGTTCACATTGATGTTATATGGAGTGTTTTAGCGTGGACTGTTCTGGGCAGCCAAACAGAACACAGCTCATTTGCATACATTTACATCAGTCTTAAAACGTTAAAAGTCACAGAAACAAAAACAGCCTGTTTAATATTAAGGGAAAAGGTTGAATAATTGTAATGTAAAAATACCTTATGGCTTTAGAGTTTGGGTACATAAAACCACACAAATAACATAAGTGGACCTCAAAAGAAAAAAAATCTGGGATCTTAAAAATGTATAATCTTGCTGAATCTCTACAGCAAAATAGAAAGACTGGGTTTTGTTTCTAGCTTTCAAAGGACTGTGGGCTGCAGTTTGAACTAGGCACTACACCATTTTCCCAAATCAGAAACAATCAAATCCAAAATGACAAAATCAAAAAAGAGCCAACTAATGCACAGCATGGCAAAGACAAAAAACAACAAAAACAGCAATACCAAAACAGGTATACATGCAAGACAACAATCTAGAAATAATATATGGTTAGGATTCATACAATAAAAATATAATAGACACACCGACTTACATTAGAATACCATGTTTTGTTTTACTTTTTATAAAAGCACACTTCATCTCATTCCTAAAACCACCATAAAAAACTCTATTATTAAGATGCTGATAGCATCTTCTAATGTAACATCATGTAAAGTTCATTTTACAGTTAATATTTATATCTATATCTATATTGTAAGTGTGCACATGACTCTTATGCATTCATTACTGGCACACTACTACCAAATCTATGTTAATAAAATATTGAGTTGTTCTTTAAACCAATCTATAAGTTGCTCCAAATGCTCCATGTGCCAACCTAATTAAAAATGCATTTGAATAAATGACAAATATGGACTGTCTGGAGGACCCTCAGGTCTGGTTTATACATGAATGGCATATTGGTTCCTATTTGTATCCTATCTTTAAAAATCAAACAATGTGATTTTTTCTTTTTCTTTTCAAGTGGGACAACTTGCAGAATCAGTGGCTGCCAACTACTTTTTGCCCCAATGTATATATGAATGACATAACACACATATGAATAATATATTGACTTTGTGTACATGTGAATAAAATACTGACTCATTGTGTACACATGAACAACTTTGTGGCTCCTGATGGAAATGTTTAGAGTATAAAGGCTCATATCAAACCCATGACTGGCAATTTGTTTCCTAAAGTATTTATGAGTGGTATACTGACTCTTAATGGTCTTGAAATGACATGCTAACTCCTACTGTATATGTAATAGACATACTGGCTTCTACTATGCAACAGATATGTTGTTGTTTTTTTAATATAAGCATGCAAACAAAAATAGCTGACCTGAGCTTTTGGGTGAGCCTTCCTCTTCTTCATCATCATCAGCCTCAGCTCTATCAGAGTCGGTGGCTACAGTGTCCTGGGAGATGCTCATTGCTGTCATCTGCTGCGTGACTGGACTGGGAGAGCTGCTGCAATTAAAACACATAAAAAATCACTCAAAACGGGGTGTTCACCTCTGGTCCTAGAAAGTCACAGTCTAGCATAGTTTGATGCTTTATCTTTTCAAACACACCTCTTTCAACTCATCTGTTAATTGCCAGGTTAAGTGAGTGTTTTAAAGGAGAAAAACTATAAATTTCTGTGGTACACCAGCCCATCAGAACCAGAGTTAGGAATCCCTACTCTAAACAATACAAAAATCATGTGCAACAATTTAATTCAGTATGAAAAGGAAACCGCTAGTGTTTTTTTCTGTTTCATATGTTCAATTCCTTTACTTTGCAAAAAAAAAAGCTGGATTCCCATGTGACCATGTTGGATTTAAAATGACAAATTAATTGATAATTGATATTGAACGTTTAATCAAATTGCTTCTTCAGAATTGTATTTCTATTGGTTCATTTATCATATCATTGACAGTGTACACAGTCACTGCAGTGCTGTGAAAAATCATTTGCCACATTTCTTTCTTTTTTGTGCATGCAATCAATCAATATTTTATATTAGACCGAGATAACCTGATTAAATACAAAATGCAGCTTTAAAGTATGATTTCATTTATTGATGAAAAACATCTATCCAAACCTGCTTGGACATAAAAATAAAAATAATTGCTCGTCACATCCACTAACTGGTTGTGCCAACAGAAAAAACTGCAATTAACACTTATACTCCCAAAATTAACGAGAAAGTTCGTCCCCCCTTTTTCACCCCGTTCCCCCTCCAAAGCCAGCCCCCAGAACCGCCCTTTGGGTCAGAGCAGTTAAGTCCTTTTGTGATGTTAACGGGCCGGGGGAGAGCGAGGAATGCAGCCGTGATGGCTCCCCTCCCCCGTAAGAGTTCGCGAGGAGAAGCGTGTGGATTTGAGT
>JBBIGC010000018.1:18399573-18410229 GCA_037576955.1 Lepidarchus adonis
GTGCGCGCTCTCTCTCTCTCTCTCTCTCTCTCTCTCTCTCTCTCTCTCTCTCTCTCTCTCTCTCTCTCTCTCTCTCAGTACTACTACAACATAAGAATATTTTATTTTATTTGGACGAAGTGGCCAAGTGCTGGGTTATGAACAAAACACAGGTGGTTTATTTGTAATCTAACAATTTTTCAGTGCATGTTGCATCTACAGTCCGATCACAGTAAGGATCACCTGTCATCACCTAATGCACACCCTTCTTTGGTAGAAAAAAAAATCAGTCAAAAGCTCAGTGTGACCGCAGCTTAACAGTGTAGCAGAAAGCAGGATGCAGAAGCATAGCTGAGAGATGACAGCGAGAGGTTACATCACTCAAGCAACCTCCCATTTAATCAAACATATTGAGCGTAAATAATGGTATTGTTATTTGTATACGTGACCAAAGCGTAATATGCAAGGCACAAGTACAGTCTACTGACAAACATTGCAAAAATAACACAGAAATATGCCAGGATTAAATATGGAGTAATTATGACTATGAACAACCACCACATAATCACAATAAATGAATTTGGTTTATGTTAACAGAAATGTGTGTTTGGTCCCATTTTACAGCAGGTGTCAGTGCACGCTGGATCAGAGTGAACAGCAGCCTGTAACCATTCATTACTAACGATGCTAAAAAGACAGAAGTGCACATCTACTGTAAAACTGAGCCAAGAACTGCTCTTGGGTGTGTGTCACACTTCAGACTACCTTATAAGCCACTTTGGAGGGGCATTTCTTGCCCAGACCAAGCGGCGGAGACATGTAGGTCAGCATCTCGTACATATCAGTGTAGTGAATACGGCCACTGGGGGGCATCACCGAGGGCAATGTGATGAAGGAGGGGGAGGAGCAACAGGAGAAAGCATTTCCACAAAGCAGGAAAAGAAAGAATATGGAGAGGAGCAAGAAAGAGACAAAGGGAAAAGGAAGAGGGACGGTCATTTAATGTGTCTCATTCACAAGGAAAACAGGTTGAAAAGGAAAGGATGTAACAGACAAACCCAGCTTAAGCTCTTTCTATGCTCCTGTGGCATAGAAACATCTGAGGAAAGAAATCATTAGGATGGCCAAAGAAAGCATGAGACAGCCTCTGTGATCTGGGGTTTATAAAGGGGCCTGAAAGTCGATTATTAAGACCATTCCACCAATGAAAAACATAAAGGGTGCTGAGGTTAAAATATTTGACCACTCAAGCAGGTCAGATGGAGTTGAAGAAATTACGAAAGGCCTTCAAAACTCCTGCTATCATGCATGTTATAAACCCTAGGTCCACAGATTCATTAACTGTCTCAAGCCCTTCACTCCCAAAGATCCAGACAGAGGCCAAGAGGACATAGTCTGCGTGCATGAAGGCTTTGACTTCATCTTTGGCCGGAAGACCGAGCAGGGTGGGGTGGTGGGGGGAGTGGGGGGAGGGGTGCAGGGTTAGTGTGCATAGGGGAGGCAAAAGAAATTACAAAGAATGATAAGAGGACAAGAAATAAGTCATGGGGTAGATTGCGGGTGAGCCAAACCTTGCATGCCACCCTGTAGGGGCAATTCTTCCCAAAGCCCAGAGGGGGCGATATAGTGCGCACTACTTTGTACATCTCCTTATAGTGTATCCTTCCGCTAGAAGAGGAAACACAGGCTGTTAGCTGTCACAGAGGCACAATCTGGACTTCACTGAGCAGATTGTGTGACAGGGGGATTTTCAGTTCATTCATTCACTCACTCACTCAGCAAACAATCATTTTAGCAATCCATTAATCTGATTATTTATCTTTAATTAATCAATGAATCTAAAAGCCGACCATGTCGATAATCGCCCTAACTCTGCCTAACTGCTGCTAACTATCTGGAATGCCAACTATCTGGCAGACCATGCTATTTTATATTGTTTTAAGCATGACAAAATTAAGTAACACTTTGTCATTAAACTTTGCTCAAAACTAGCTTCTTACACTGATTGTCCAAAGTTTTATAGCAACTGGATTACATTGAAAAACATGTAAAATAGGCATGAATGAAGGATCTGGTTTACTTACACCTTATGCAAAGAATTGCTAGATATGCCTCAACTTTTGCTGCCTTACTTCTACTCCCTTCTGTCTAGTTCTTACTGTCTTTCTTTATTTCTTGTCTTGTCCTCACCATTCTGACAGTGATATACAGTACTACTTTCTGCAGTATAACATTGTGCTAATAATGCATCAGAAGATGTAAAAAACAATATGTTCCAGTTCAGCAGAAGGCTTCTGTAGTTTAAGTTTAAGTTTTTTATTTATTTTATTGATTCACATTTTATTGATGACAATTTTTATTTATTGTAACCACTTATCTTTGTACCTTTTAAGAATATTCATTGCTTAAATAAATCAATGAAACTCAAATAAAACTCAAATATTGTTTCTAAAATTTTTGACTTTCAGACATAAAGGCATAAGAGATGAAGTTCAGTAATGGCTAAAGCAGGGTTAACACTGTATGTTTTTTTGCTGACCACTGTTTTGAATTGTTTTCAGTGAGAGAGACACGTGTGCTGGCAATTAATATATATAACCACATAGGCAAGTTAAATGGAGAAGTGGAATGAGACACATGCTTGCTGCTGTTGCTTCACCTTGTTGTGGCCATTCTGTAATCCAAAGAGTGAGAACAAAATGTTAGCTTTGTGGGGAGATTTTGATGGTTAAAGGTGTATATGTCGTTCTTTACAAAGACCGCTGAGAATTTAGTAACTAATTGTCAATTTAATATGGTGTGTAAAAATATAAAATGTATCCAAATGTGACTTTTTGCATGAACAGAACAAAGCACAGAATCATTAATAGAAGAGAACTGTGGAGGTAAAAACAAAAGAATGAAATAATACAAAAAATTAGGAAGAATCATTATAAACTCTGCCACATCCTGGTACTATGTAATCTTCACCTAAGGAGTCTACATCCTCCCTCACCCAATACTTCATGTGAATGTTTGTTGGTTGGCATCAATGCCTACTTCTCCTGGTGTCCACAGTTCAATACTGTAGACTCCTATACTGTTAAGTGGCTGATGGACCCTGCGGAAAATCTGACACCTTTGGCAAAAGAAGGATTGATTTCAACTTTGTCACAGCAGTCTAATTCAAGGATATCTTGGCTTATAAAAAAGATCTATCTTTTTGGGAAGTAGTGGTAAAAGTAGTCTGATCTGGAAATGCATTTTTATAAACCTCTGGTAATAGACTTCTAGAATTTTTAAGCTTTTCTCCCCTGAAATACTCCATGAAGATCTTGCTTCAAATTATTCTAGGCCCTGCATGAGGCCTAGCTTCAGACCATCTTCTTTTTTTTTTTTTTTTTTTTGCAAACAACGGATTGTTGTTTGCAAAAAAAAAAAAAAAAAAAAAAAGACCACTATTGTTGCCTAAGAATTCTCTATGGGATCAACCACCATTGTGGCGTCCATCACTTAGCTGCCCTAGCCATACTGAAGTTGGAAAAACTTTGTGCCTGACTCTAGTTGTTCGTGAGATTATGACTCCTCTGACCAAGGCTGGTCATTCATGGCTACCTCATTTATCTTGCTCCTTTCTTGACCAAAAATCTTAACCTAACCCTAACCCTAACCCTAACTTAACAATGCAAACATTTTTATGTCCACCACCCAGAACTAGATGACCACCAGAGGCTCAAGAATGGAAACTATCAAGCCAGCAAACAACAGGATTTTCATGCACAAGATCCAACATGATAAAGCCCTACATATTTCCAGGCTAGCCCATACATAGCATGGGTCCCCTCGATAATTTCCTAGAGAATTTCTACAATCCTCAATGACTGCTATAATTGCAGCCCTCTTTGCATTTCACCCGCAAAACTATTTTTCTGTCTGTGTACATACTAGATTCCTCAGTATTAAAAATGAATTTAGTCTCTCAAGCCCCTCAGAAAGATTAATTTATTCATACTTTTGTGTCAGAAAGAAAGCATGAGCAACTGACTCCGCTATTAAGAGCAGACCTTTCTCAAGGGTACCTCAGTGGTGCCTGGGCCAAGACTTGAACCTGCAACCTTCTGATTGCAAAGAGAAGGTCCTGACCACTAGGCCACCACTGCCCATTAGGAAGAACATAGCCATTTTTAGCAAATCTGAAATAGAAAACAATATCTCATTCCCAAAAGGTGCTAAAATTGGTGTGATACAACTGTGAGACCAACAGTGTGTCAGCATGATCCAGACCCATGACTCACCAGGCTGCTCGATCATACTGCCCCCACATCCGCACAAATTCATCCAGGTGATGAGGACCCAGAATGGAGGAGTCACGCGTCAGATATTCAAAATTATCCATAATAACAGCAACAAACAGATTCAACATCTGGGAAAAGAGCGAAAAAGAGCTGCTTAAAAACAAATAACCATTCATTTACCTAATATTGCTTTTTATTTCTATGAGGCATTTTACTTTCTGACATTAAAATGAAATGAAATGAAAGCTACTTGTTTTAGAAAATTGCCATTTAAAAATCATAATACTGGGAAATATATTTGAACTACTTTACTACTAATAATTTTCCACAGGACTGATATTATGTGTGTTTGTCTCTCACCAAGAATGAGCTGAAGAAGATGAAGGAGACAAAGTAGAAATAAGCAAAGTCTGTGCCACAGCCTCCCTCAGGGTCTGGCATGGAGGTCAGAGAGGTGTCAACCTCGCACGCTTTCCCCCCCAAACAGGACAGCATGATCTCCTGCCACGACTCCCCCGTTGCACTCCTACAAACCATTAAATCCTTATCAAATAAAGCAGAAAAACTTCTGCTTCTCATACTGATACATTGACATTCAGCCAATGCAAATACCAGTCTAGAGTTGCTTCTTCATGAAGGCAACACATATTTCACTCAAATAAAGAACAAACACATCGCTCTCCAGTATAGTGCACAACACACTTTATTCAAAAACTACACAAAAACAGGAAAATGACCAACATACTGATCATATACATGCATGTTGATCATTATATATATGCACATGTATTACAACGCATATACACACACACTTATCACACCATTACAACACATACGCAAACACATGATAAAATGTAATGTTACCTGAAGAGCAACATCAAGGCCCCGAAAAAGGTCCTGAAGTTGTTGTGTTGATTAATGTGAGTTTCTTCATTAAGTTTTATATTCCCAAAAACCTTCAGATACATTCAAGAACATTCAAAATGATCAACACACATCATACAGCAAAAGATCCTTATTTAGAATGTTAATAATGATAATTTTTAGAAAGGAGAGTACCTGCATCCCAATAATGGCATAAATGAAGAACAGCATGGCAATGAGGAGACAGACGTAAGGCAGAGCCTGTGTGGAAAATTAGCAAATTCTATTTTCTTGGAAAAGTTTATGACAATAAGCTTAGAACAGAGATAAGTTCTAGGGGCAGCATCCCAGCCACAGTACTAACTGCATGTCAATCATTCTTCTTGATTTGTAAGTCTTACTACTAAAACCATGTTCATATCCTCTTCAAATCTTGCACACTGATAATGCAGTCTGCAGTCTTAGCTAACCAGCTGCTATCCTTCATGATTTCTAATCTACAGCTGAATGGAAGATACCTTGATAATGAATTCAAGTTGTACAGGTTGAATTCTAGACACAAGCTAATGCATTAGTACCGATTTGTCTGCCAGCAGCCGTTTCAAGACTTCTAATGTTGACGCTGAATGCTTTGCCCTACCTCTTCAGCCAGAATGAATACATCAATCAAAACTGTGAGAAATGTATCTTACTGTAATCTCCTTAGTATTAACCCCAGGTCCTCCTTACAGGATCAGGGCATATAACACAGACCAAAGTGCTTTACAAACTTTACTGTTTCTTCACTAGATACAGTGTTAATTGGTGGCATAATGGTTTATGCTTTTCTTTTTCTCCACCAAGTGTCAGCATATGGTGGTTCTACAGCATTCATCATATTTTCTAGAGGATCTTCACTGGAACCAACTTTGCGTACTACTTGGTCTCACTACTTCTTCCTAGGAGTAGTTCCCCTTTCTAGAAGGGTGGGTATAAAGGAGTCTGAGCAGCTTCTCACACAGGAAAAATGACCTTTTACTATCTGGTGTCGACCAGAGGAGGATGGGTTCCCCTCCTGAGCCTTGGTTCCTCCCAAGGTTCCTACAGTTTCTAAGGTTCTCTCATCTTCGGTTTGCTCATTAGGGGCTTGGACCCAGCATCAGTTGTAAAAAGCTCTATATACAAATAAAATTGACTTGGCTTGACTTGATCTTTTTAGCTCTTGAACTGGGGTAAAGTAGTGTGGTGTTACTCAACCTGGGGTAGGGTTACTTTGAGTTTTTGTCAGCACTTGTCTCTTTTTGAGGAGATGTGAATGAAGGCAGGGAAGCAGTAGAGCAGTGGTTGGTTATCTAAAGCTGAAAATTGCTTTATGTGAACTAGACTCTACAGAATCACAAATGTTATCAATTTCACTCATTGGACAGTGAGCTATGTTAATTACTAGTTGGTTGCAGACAACCTTCCTTGCCTGTTGGATAGCAGGTTCGTTTTTATCTTTTGCCGTACTCACTGCAGATAAAATGCTTAAACCACCCACACCAAGATAAATGAGCACTGAACTGTTACAGAAAAAACTAATACTTGTAATAAATGTTCTTTCACTAAAAAATGTACAATAATGCTTCTGGCTGCCGTGGCAGACATATGCAAAACACCTACTTATGAAAGAAACTTAGCTCACAGTGTAGCAGTTCTGTATAAAGTGATTTACTGCTTAGATTAATAATTCAAATTATTTGGTTATATTGTATTGGTTTTCCATGAAAAATTTTTGCATACTAATTTTAGGGATGTCAAAAGGCATGAATTATATACAATTTTTTTTTCTTTCGTATTCCTTTTTATTATTTTTGGGTATGCATTATTTAAAGACCAAAATTTACAAATGATTAGCACTAATCAACATCTAACTCCAGAACTGTTCCTGCCTCCAAGCTTTTGTGCTGGTACTGTGCAAAAAGACACCATATTATGAGAATAATTAATTGTGAATAAAGTATGTGAATTAAAACTTTCATGCACACACTTAACATTTTTGTCATAGCAGTCTAAGTTTAATATATGACCAAGCCATTGATAAAAAGAAACCACACATGGCAATTTTGAAAGAACCATCTTGAGCGAGTGAGTTCAGATGTATTTTATATTAAATTCGTTATACGTTCAAAAATGGTCTCTCCATAGTACACTCCATAGTACACCATAGAGTGTGTTGTATGTATACATTCAAAATACATTATAAAATTGTCTGACCTTGAAAGACTGCACAAAGGTCCAGAGTAAGATCCGAATGGTGTAGCCCTGCCTCAGCAGTTTTATGAGTCGAGCCGCTCGGAACAGCTTTAGAAAGCTCATGTTAAAGGATGCAGACTGAAAATAACAATCAAACTCATGAAACAACAAAGGCATACATAAATGTATAACATTAAGGCTGTTCCAGGTTTTACACACTATGCCAGTGGTGGAAACAACACAGTCAGCATTAAACAACAAGAAAGAAGAGTTAAAAAACTAGACTTTGACACATATTTAAATGGTAACTAAAGGAAGCAAAACTTCGACAAATTTTGGCTTTGAAATCATGAAAATGACACTCTGAATTGTCTTTATGTGCTGTGGAAACAAGAAAATCGGGTTAGGTCGGGTCGGGTCGGGTTGGGTTGGGCTCGGACAAATATTTCACAATCGTTACTCAGGTTTGGGTCGGGTTCGGGTTTGGTCACGTCAGCACGTGCAGTGTGTGTTAGCCTGTGTGTTTGCAGGGATGGGGAATAAGAAGGGGGTTTGCCCTGTTTTTCACTGTTTTTGTTGTATTGTTTATGTTTTATTCACCGTTAGTGTTGAATAAGAGTTCACGTGAATTGGTGGGTGAGATGGATGCACTGTGCTAAGGCACCATCAGTGTGGTTGTTGTTACTTCTCCAGTGTGTTTACTGCTGTGGTGAAGGTTGAAGCATTAAAAAGAGCATTTCTATCTGGAGCAACGTTTCCTAAATGCTTTACTGTAATATCTGAGCGTTCATGCATGTTGCTGTTAATAAATCACAGTGCTGATCTATGAATCCTCTGCAGCATCATTACATGCATCAGTTCAGATTTCAAAATTCAAATTAGGTCACACTCAAAGGAACCAAACCCTGACATAACTCAAGGACCCCCTGTATTGCAATTTGCACAACCTGTTAATTTGCACCAGCTAGAAACTCTGTACTGGTCAGAGCTTTACTATCATTGTCTTTGTACACTAAATGTCTTTCTTTGCGCTGTCTTTGCACTCAATGCACTGTCCTGTGTCTGTGTTTTACGTAGAACCACAGTGTTGTTTCTATTCAGTATGTACTGTGCTAACTGCATGTGGTTGAAAATGACAATAAAAGCCTACTTCTTCACTTGAGAATGTTTTGGCAGAAGCTAATTTGTTTTGGTGTTTGTGAAATTGAAACTGAGCTCAAAGATATCAATAGTGTCAAATCAATTTTAGCAAACAAGTACAAAAAAGTACTTGAACTGATTTACATGTCTCCCACAAGTTACCACAGGTGTCTGATGTTAATGGGTTCTGACTGCAAGCTAAAAACAGAAACAGACATCCATTGATCCATGTGAGGAATAAGGGAATTGATTTTGGCTTGAACAATCCAATGAGTCATATGCTCTTAAATGATTCTCAGAAACACAGTTGAGTATCATTGGTTACCTGCAACTCCACCACTATTTCAGTGATGCTCCCCAGGACTGTAATGAAGTCAAAAATATTCCATGTGTCCCTGAAGTAATTCTGGAACACAAAGAAGGCAGTTAAGTTGAGAATTAAAGTCAAAATCAAATGTACTTTTAAATGTTTTCCTTAATCCAAAAGGCCAAATGTAGTTAAACAGCAAAAAATGTCTAATGTCTGACATTTGTTTCATTAGTTTTGTACTGCAGATCTAAAGTTAGTATAAGTAACAGTAATGAAAACCTAAAACTTCATTTCATTTATCCCTAGACAAACCTGCCATAAACCATGTCAAATTGTTAAGTAAGATAATGCCATGTTCATACAGCAGGGAAAAGTGGCCCAAACAATTAAATTTGATGGCTTTTTTTCAGATATGGGCAACTTTCATATGGGGCAATGAAACATGAAACATATTTAAAAGGAATGTAACAATTAATCGTATTTAATCATTAATCGTAAATCGTAAATCATAATCATAAATCATTAATTGTTTAATTGTTTAATTAATCTGTATTGATGCACCAACCAAGTGCACAATCAAATGTATCAATCTGATACATTAAAATCTATGTGTGTTCATTCCACAATTAATCAAATCACATTTTAAGGTATCAGATCGTAGGCTATAATAATTGATGTAGAATTGGATTGCGCTTTACAGCCCTAATATCCAAAAAACCTCTGTTGGTATCTGATCTTACATGCTGATCTGTTTTACTTGACAGGGTAACCCAGGGTAACCCAGGGTAACCCAAGGTGAGGCTTGGCCAATGCACTTTGGTCAAGCTGACCCATGAAAATTCCCCAAACTGGGGAATCTTGACTGCAGAATTTCTGGTAACGGGGGAGTGCGTTCGCACTTTCCCCTGACATCTTGCCGTTAACAAAAGATTGACTGTCTGAGTCCATATAACTGTATGTAGAACAAATGATCGAAAGTTTATGTTTTGGTATATTCCCATTTCTGAGATCAGAGTTTGGGGGCAGTGGTGGCCTGGTGGTTAGGACCTTGCCCTTGCAAATGGAAAGTCACAGGTTTAAGTCCCAAACCAGGCACCACTGAGGTAAACCTGGAGCAAGGTACCGTCCCCACTACACTTTTCCCTGGGCGCAGCTGATAGCTGCCTGCTGCTCCACGTATGCACATGTGATGGCTTAAATGCAGAGGTGACATTTTGTTGTGTGATGGTGTGTTCACGATGACAGATCTTCACATAATTTCATTCTTTCTACTGTTCATGTGCATAATACATTATTATCCAGTTTTCACAGTTTAACACCAGTGACTTCTGAGCCTACAGCCAATAAATGCTGTAGTTTTTCACCTTCTCTCCTGATGATGAACAGCTGAGAGCTTATGAGAGCTAATGGTTTAAGCTGCTCCATTTTTTGTTATTTTTGTTTCATTTGACGTGATGTTACTGATTAGGGCGTGTGCATGTGGGTCATTTCAGATCGAGCAAATAGGTTAGTAATGTTAACAAAGCCATAAATAGACTTGCAAAAGTGCAACACCGAGCTTAAACAGTTTAAGCTGCCATTAGTTTTTAGCTGTATTGTGTAGTGTGACTTGGTCAAAGCATTACTACTTTATAAGTAACTATAATTGTTTTTACTGTCAATTTCATTGAGAATGAAAGCTGCTTACCATAAATCCAAATGCAGCAATCTTAAGAACACACTCCACAGAGAACAGGACAGTGAAAGCTGTGTTTAGGTGTTTCAGTGCTTCATTATATGCAGGAGGAGCCATGTGGTACTGTCACACACACACACACACACACACACACACACACACACACACACACACACACACACACACACACACACACACAC
>JBBIGC010000018.1:18410329-18421085 GCA_037576955.1 Lepidarchus adonis
GTGTGTGTGTGTGTGTGTGTGTGTGTGTGTGTGTGTGTGTGTGTGTGTGTGTGTGTGTGTGTGTGTGTGTCTGTTTAAATAGACAATTACTATTACTCCTGCCACAACTACACAGTCCAACCCAGAATAAGACAGTTACAATACAAAACTACTGACCACTGCACATCAGAATATTGAAATGCTATACTTCTGAATATAAAAATGCTGGAACACTGAACATATAACAGAATACTGAAAACCAGATTATTGAAACATCAGTATAATAAAACATCAGAATGCTGAATTACCAAAGTAATGAATCACCAACAATCTGAATCAACAAAATACTAAAACACAAGAATGCTGAAACAGCAGAAGCCTGAAACATCACAATGCTGAATCACCAAAATACTGAATCACCAAAATACTGAAGCATGAGCGAATGTACATACAGAATGTTGAAATATCACAACAATAAACCATCCAAATACTGAAACAAAAGGCTGAAATATAAGCATAATTAATCATCTAAATATTGAAACATCAGAACAATGAAACATCCAAATACTGAAACATCAGAACATAGAAACATCTAAATACTGAAAAAATTTAACACTGAAACACCAGAACACTAAAACATCAGAGCATTGAAACATCCAAATACTGAAACACCAAAACATTAAAACATCCAAATACTGAAACACCAGAACACTGAAAAATGAATGAACACTGAAACATCCAAATACTGAAACACCAGAACACTGAAACATCCAAATACTGAAACACCAGAACACTGAAACATCCAAATACTGAAACACCAGAATATTAAAACATCCGAACATCTAATCAAGGACTTCCCAAGGCAATCATTAGCTAGATCAAGCTTGAGAGATTAGGCTCAGTTCTACTTAGAGAGCAAAGCTGAGGACTAATGGACTAAACTGTTTGGGCCATTAACTACCACATTAAAGCCTGCTTGTTAGTGCCAACACATCCCTCCAGAATGAACATAAATCGCTTAGACAAGACTGGTTAACGCAGAACGAAGAGTTATACTGCTCTTTCTTATCTGGTCATATTGAGAAGCAGGTGACCCTACCTCTGCCAGGCAAGCTGAGTTCTTTGTCCACTGCAGCACAACACACAGAGTGACTGGACACATTTACTAAACATGGGCTTTTCAAATCATGAAATAAGTGCCATGTTTTCCAAAGTGACCATGCCAATTTATTCATGTAAACATAAGCTTTAGGAAAAAGAGTGTTGAGGAGAGAGACAGAGAGTGAGAGAAAGAAAGAGAGAGAGAGATTTAGCATAATTACTGTATCTTTGGACATGTTTCTTTATTTTTTGGCTCTGCTCAAGTTGCCATCTGTGTTGTCAGGAGGCAGCATCACACAAAAATGCATTGCCATGGAGACAAGCTCCTCTTGATCTGGATTAAAACCCTCAGAAATCTAGAAAAACCAATGGAACAATTTTAACAACACAAACCCAGAAAACCCCGAGATAATCAAAGGTATTGAGAAAATAACAGCAACAGGGAGAATAAAAAAACCTAAGGAAATCATTAGACGTTCTTGCAGATTTATAACAGCCCCTAGTGATTCCCATCTACTCTGTGAAAACCTGTAACTCACATACTGATAATATTTTTGGCAAACACAACTTGAAAGTAGCATTCCACTACCCCCATCTTTATCCTTTTACAATTGTTATGTTCCAAATGTAAACCAAATACTAAGACAACCATTCCCTGAGAAAGCAGAGAAACACTGACAAACCCTGAGAAAACCAGACAAACCCATGGAAACCAAGAGAAACACTGAAAATCCTTAAAAAATAAAGAATAAGCAGAAGCATTGAGAAACCTAAAGTAAAAACATGAAACTCTGACAAATGGAGAGAAATTCTGCATCATTAACTTTGCAATATTTTTATATTTTATTTTTTACTTGCAATTTGCACACCACTCACCACTTAAGAGTTTCAATGTTTACTGTTTACTGTTTCTCCTCCTACTACATCAGTTTACCCCCATCACTAAAGGAAGAAAGCAAAACAAACCAAAAAACTGTACTGTAACGTGTTACGTTGTCGTGTAATCTTGTATTGTAGCTCTTTGTTTGCACATTTGCATGTGGACTTGTTGCCTGTTTTTTATTGCTGTCCCGTTTTTATATAGAAATAGATCGTTTTTAGATTAACTTAAAGTGCTGTTAATTTACGTTGTGTTATGTAATTTATGTTATGTTGTGTTTGCATGTAAAGTATGTAGCACCTTGCTTCAGGAGGAACTGTGTACTGGACTGTATTCGGTTGAAATGACAATAAAAGCCTACTTGACTTGATGGTCAACAAATATTTATAGTGTAATCTGGCAAGTACATGTCAAAATCAATGACAGAAAGAAAAGTAAGAAAAGATATTACAGGCCTAATTTCATAGTCATGTACAATCAACTTAAATGGCTGCTGTTACAGTTTGTTCTATAACTCTCAACAACGCAAATTTTTGTGTGGATAAGTGGAATTTCATTCAGTATCTGGATATATTGTCGGCTCCCTGCTAAACCTGCTGTTATTCTTTGCCCTGAAAATAAATCAATGATGTTTAATGTGAGGGGACAGTTGTCCAAACACATCAGCCAGACTGACAGCCGATCTGTCCAAGTCTTTTGAGTGACAGAAGGACAAACATCTAAAGATTCAGATACAGGCCACTAACAGCGATAAAAGTGATTTCTCTTTAACACATTGTAGTTGCTGTTGTCATAAAGTGGTTACACAAGATATTAAGGCCTTTAAGTGTTTGCATATCTTTGTGTTTTGAATGATCCCCAGGTTCCACACAACCCTAACACTAAACACATGCCATTATAATATGAAGTATGTGCTATTAAAATCAATTTACAAGCCTATAAACTAGAATAACAACAATCATAATGTTATTAGTAGTAATAGTAGCGGAAGCAGTAGTATTAGTAGTTATAGCAATAACAGCAGAAGTCTCTAAATCATTTGCTTCTATAAACCAGAAAAACAGTCCTATATGGTAGTTTAAGAGATATTAACTCATAAACACTATACTTAATAAAAATAGTTTGTACTTGAGGTTTGCAAGAAAGTAATTAATTTCACTGAGAATTAAACAACCTGATGCATTAAGTATATTCAATAAATATCTGCCTAGCCATAGTAGGAATACCATATTTCTTCAACGATAGTCCGCAGATTATATATTGATTTTGCAAACCTGGTATTTGATGTGGCTTGTTTAAATACATTTTTAAAAACATGAAAACTAACTAATAATGTGGAGTTTTAAAACATAAATGAGCATTTTCTTTGGCTTCTCGAATGGGATGGCCTATAATGTAGGGCGGTCTATCTTTGGAGAAGTACAGTAGATGGATGGATGGACAAAGGTGGCCAGACAGATGGACAGATGGACAGGCAGACAGATATTGGAGAGGCAGACAGACATGGACCCTATGCTTGTTCTACCTGTTCAGAAAAGAAGTAAACCACATAAAAAACTCTCACACAAACATATAAGCACCTCTGGCACCACAATTAGCAAACACACACATGCACATGTATTGTAACTGCACGAATGAGCAGAATCTACCCGCAGATACATCAACAATGTTCTCACTTTCCGTCACACCTGACTGGCTGCTCTTCTACATTCCTCATTATGGTTCTGCCATAACACACACACACATTCACACATACATAGAGTGAAAAAATATCTAATAGCTGCAGCACATACTCTCACTCTCTCTCTCTCCATTATAGCGCTGTCCCTCTGAGCGATGTGCTGTTTAAAATAGTGGACTGTAAAGTCTTGTCAGGGCCTGCAGAGAGGCGACAGCTGTGTGTCCTGAGAGAGAAAACACCCACACACTAGCACAGAAACACACACGCATACACACATGCTTCACAGCAGTGGCAAGTTCAGCCTGCCAGCATAAAATATGACAGTTCAACATGGAGGATCCTCACAATCAGAAAAAAATGATATTCTCATTGAAAGGATAGTTTGGCATATAATTTACACAATTCCCCTGTTTTCGCTAAATGCCAATCAGCCACAAGATACAAGGTGTACAAATCTTGTTTCTTTACTTTTATACTGGAGCTGTGATTCTTAAATGGTTAAAAAAGTAATAGAAGCCTAAAAAGACTAGATACATTTGTGACTCCAAGGCCAAATCAGATTTAACCGAACAACTTTGTGTTATATGCATATCTTTTTTTGGTTTTATTTTTGTTTTCTTGTGTTTATAGATGTCACACAATGCTAAAAAAACAGATTTCCTTAACAGGCATTTAAAGTTATTTACTTAGTCATGGAAATGTTGGATGGCATAGTGGATAATGCTAAGACTGCGCTAATTATTCAAGAAAAAAAGAACAACAACAACCCTGTGCACCCAATCTCATTGTTTTAGTCATTACTAAGAGTTTATGGCTACAGGTGAAGTTTGGAACAAAGATCAAGTGATAAATTCAGAGCTTTGTCTTCCGACCCAACTGCCCCTTCACCACTACAATCTGTCACAATAACTGTGGGTCTGACATTTCTGCCTCAATCCAACCTCCCACTCAATTTTACCCTCACACATAAATAAGACCCTGAAAAACTTGAGCTTCTCAGTCTCAGGCAACTTGAATCAGCCAAGTCCCCTTCTCTTACAGAGAACCAATACCACAGATTTGCAAGTGCTGATCCTCATTCCGACCACTTCAATCTTAGCTGCAAACCCTTTCAATTTAAGCTGGAGGTTACAGGAACCAGTAAACTCAGCATATGGACAAATGCAAACAAACAATCAAACAAACAAAAGCAAAATATATAAATATAGTATATACAATACAAATACAACTGGAAAAAGCAGAGGTCACATATTCCAGTCAGAGACCGTTCCTTGAAATTCTGTCCATAAAAATCCTGAATAGTGGGGTCCATCTGTGACAGGGACCCCCGCGTTGTACCCAGAACCCTCCGGTATTATCTTCCCCGCTTCCTGTGCAGGCACAGGGATGGGGACCAGTTGGGGCTAGTCAGGGATCTAGCCCCGGCGCTAGGGACACTCCCTGCACACCCTGCACTCCCTCACTGGACATCACTCCACCCTACATAACAATAGGGCTCTTTCTTTTAACTACACATTAGACACCCCATAACACTAGGGACATGGGGAGGGGTGGCACTGGCGCAGTTTGCTAGCTGCAGGGTGCTTGCCCCACACCTTGTCCCTCCCCCATTATTAATGCTCCATAGTCTTTCATACAACCCATGCTACATTAGGGCCTTGGGGGTGCAGGAGGGGTGGGCAGTTCCACCGTCTGCCAGCCGTCAAACCCCCACTCCTCACACACCATACCATAGATGGAATCATCATATTATTTTAATAATTAATTACTACAAATGTACATAGATATGTTGCCATTGCTTTTGTAGCTAATATTGATATTGTCTAACCATGATACATACTCTTTGCTGTTCTTGTCTCCCCCCCCGTTGTTTCTTTCTCTCTCTCTTTTCTCTTTTGTTGTTTGTTTGTCTCTGTTATGTGTTTGCCTCTGTTTGATGTGTTTGTCTCTGCCTGTCCACTCTGTTGCCGGAGATTTATTAATAAAGTCTATTTGGCAAAAGGGGGAACAACTAAAACTCTAGTTTAGGAAGAATATCTTAGATTCCCCCTCTTGTAGAGCAAAACTGCACTGACACTACAGGAACCAGAATTACCATACTGTTGCCAAACTGACAGGACAGGACAGGTTTAAAAGAAAAAAAAATTATATCCTGAATAGTAATGGAAATATGGGACAGCCCTGCCAAGGTCCAACACCCACTGGGAACAAGTCTGATTTAGAGCCAAAAAGGCAAACACTAATTTCACTGTGGTTATACAGGAACCAAATGGCTCACAGCAGCCGGGCACACTATACACCCACAGCACCCTCAATAAGGCCCCCGAAGATCACAAATGTAAACCTTCTCTGCATCCACAAACCACATGCTTGCACACTTCTACTGATTTGCTGTTCCTTGACCAGGATGGAATCAGAATTGTTCCCCCAGAATGAATCGTTCAACAGTTAAGTAAGAATCTTCCAGCACCATGCAGTAAGCATTTCCAGGGAAGCTAAGCAGTATGATACCAAAATAAATAAAGCTCCTCTTGTGTCCCTGTTTATTAAAATGAAAACCACCACCTGCACCTGCTACTCCAATGCCATGGCTCTCTGCCATGTTGGGGCTAATGAGTAACCCCAAATCTTCCTGCAATGTTTCATCCTCTGCCAGGGAGGTGGCTAACACCCCCGCTTCCTCCATACAAGGTTTGTGCATTGCTGTTAGGAGATCTTCAAAGATTTCTTGCCACCATACAATCACATCCTAAGCCAAGGCCAGAACCTACCTGTGCCTGCAGAAAAGATGAGAGTGCCTGACCAGTCTGAGACCTCTAAAAGTTTGCCAGAAGCCCACTGAGGCCACTAAAAAGTATTTTTTTCCATGACCTCCCATGCTCAGGTTTTCTTCCATGAACACAATCTCTTTTGGTCTGCTGGGACCACTCAGTCAATTCTGGAATTTTCCTAAGCCTGGGGTCTTTGGGTTGCTGCCACCACTAGCACAGACTGTCTAGACACAGCTCAAGACAGCACTTGAGGCTTTGAACAAGGTCTATTCCAATTCCATGTCCCCAGCCTCTATTGGAATCAAGATCTTTTTCAGATATTTAAATTTCTGATTATGGACAACCCTTGATTCACACAGAAATCCAAGAACAAAATACCACTTGGATTTAGATCAGGTAGGCCATTCCACTAAGTCACCCTCCCTAACAGGTTGACATCATTACCTATGTGTTTTTTGAAGTTTCCCTGTGGAAATAGACTCCCCAGATGGTACCCTCATCCACCAAGGCATGGCTCCAAACTAAGAAATGGAAGATTATGTAAAGGCATAGTCAAAGCCCAGCTTTGAACCAAAATAAAAATTTGTTGGCAGGGCATGCAGGAAAACGCTTAAACATAACAATTTGAATGGAAGAGTGGTCGAAAAATGTCACCATGCTGATGTCAGGGCCTGGTGAAAAACTATGCAAAGTTATGCACGTTATTTTTTGTAGGAGATAATACTAGTTTCTCAGATTACTTTTTTACTTTTCTTTTTGCTTATTAAAGTAAATCACATATATATAGGGAAGGTTTGTTTCAGAAGGTGAAATGTATGAAATATATTGTCAAGTCAAGCCAAGCCAAGTAAAGGTTTTCTTTTTTTTTTTACACCTGATGCTGTCACAAATCAGCTTTACAGAATCCAGGACCGAGCCCCTAATGAGCAAGCCAAGGGTGACAGAGGGAAAGAAAACTCCCTCAGCTGGAGGAAGAACCCTGGGGAGAAACCAAGGCTTAGAAGAGATACCCATCCTCTTCTGGTTGACACTGAATAATGACAGAGGAATCAGTCTCAGTTCTAGAGGTAGGAGTTAGAAGCCTGCAGCTTGGAACAAGAGCTCCAGCGGATGCATATGAAGCATGAAGTTCAGGGAGATGGTTCTAGCAATTGTACTAGTCTGGGAGAGGTGTGTAGAAGGTCCCAGGGATGGGCCTTCAGATCAAGAGAGAAAAGAGGGGCAGCAGTTCCTTGTAACATATAACACACAGACACACACACACACACACACACACACACACACACACACACACACAGACCCCCCCACCCCCCAAACACAAATGCACACACACACGTACACATTTCTTTGCTTGTCTGCACAGTGTAATCTGTGTTTAAAGTTTGATTTTGATTTTTTTTAACAAAGAAAGCATAACTGATTGATAATATACCAATTGAATAGGTAAGAGACAAAACCGGAAGATAGGAAAATGATAGGACAAAACTAGTCACTAAATAAATTAGTAATAAAATAAAGCTTCATATTTTAAGAACAGTTCTGAGACTTTAGTAAACATTTAAAAAAAAACATTTATTTTACTTTTTTTTGTGTGTGTTATACAGTCAAACCTTATTAGTTCGCCTTTACTGGTCCTGGCCCTAAACTTGGCAAGAGGTGGGGTTTGGCGAGCTCTCTTAACCAATTAGTGACATTTCTTTGACAACCTGTTTCTTTGCCAAATCGTTTTTTTTGATACGTCTTTACAATAAAATTAAAGCTTTTGAACTGATCAATAATAATAGAGCTTAAAGAAAAAGATGTATGAATCTTTATTTTTCATTAACATGTTATGAATTATATGTTAATGTTGTGCAAAATTCCTAACAGGCTGATGAAAACAAGCAGTTTTAATAATAACCTTTAAGAATAACCTTCGTTTACCAGACATTTTGGGTCTAATTCACAAACCTGAATCGAGGCTACCAAAAACAGTAAAAGTAGGCTGTGCACGCATGTGTCTTACTGCCACCTTCCAACGGCGTTAGTCTGCTGTTTTGTTTGAAGGTTTATTCTCTCAGTGTTTGCCTTTGTCACCTACTGGATTAATTTTCCTCTGTTTGGAACATATGGACATATGCTGCTGCTATTCCCTTCATTTAGGACTGGAATACACCTTTCTGAGCTAGTTTGATTTGCTCTGGCTAGCCTGCTCACTCTTCCCTCCCTGACACTGGGCTTACTCTCTCAGGCTGCTTACAGAAGCTGAAGAACACTTTTCTGGATGCTATAGACACTTTCCTGTCTGAGATCTTCACTCACCTGACCTGTGTTGTTGCTGGTCTCTGCCTCTGACTGCTAGCTTTGCCCAGCTTTATACAGTGCGAACACTGTATCGGAAAAAAGCATACACAGGACATGTTGTGCATTGTGGCGAGGGCGAGAAGTGAGGTTGGCAGCTTAACGAGGTAAATAATATGGAAGTAAACCTGTTCTGCAGCCTTTCAGGGTGAGAGGCGAGGTTGGAAAGATAACAGTGGGCAAACTAACAGGGTTTGACTGTACTTTGGATTCAGCAATAATTAATTGAACTGCTGAACTACTATAGATAAATAAAAATATAAATAAAAGTAATTTGATTCTCGTGGCATGGGTTCAAGCAAATTCACTAAAACAAACGATCTTTAGGAAAAAAAATAGCTGATAGTCTAAGAAAAGAAGTCAAACTAAAGTATGCTTAGTAGCTAGGTAAGCTAACATGCTAAGTTTACCATTTAGCTTATTCGCAACATTTGATGAGCTATTGTAATCATTCAAAAGTCATTAGCTTTTATTTTTATTGATTTCATTATTATAACAATGATTTGTAAACAGTTATCAAAGCTAATTTTGCAGTAACACATTTAATTTCTTAGCCACCAGCAGATATACCTCCAATTGCTTGTATTCCTTCAAAATGTACTTTCTTCTTCCAAACTGGGGCAGTGGTAGCCTAGTGCTTAGGAACTTGCAACTACTGGTTGGTTGGTTGTGGGCTTAAGTCCTGGCCCAGGTACCACAGAGGCACTCTAGAGCAAAGTACCATCCACTGCTCCATGTGTGTATGGGTTAAATGCATAGGTCATTCATTCTGGTGCATTTTGTGTGATAGGGTGTGTTCACAATGATAAATAATCACTTTCACTTCACTCAAATCCATTATCAGAATGGGGTTTTCCCTAGAGGCTAATGTAGCACTAATAAGAGGATACATGTTGCAGATATAGTGATAATTTCATTATCTGTTAGCACTGTTAGCATCACAGCTGTAGAGTAAAGTAAATAGCACACTTTGGATACCAAATATTTCTGACAGGGGTAAGAGAAAACTAAAATATTCCCTGTATTTTTCTTATGTGTTTAACATCATACGGTACAGTGAAGCCTGTGTGTTAATGTGGGATGTTTAAGCGACTGGCAGAAGTGAGTGGACTAGCAGCACAGTGGGCTAATGAAAGGCCTGTGTATGTGTGTGTGAGACAGCAGTGCTCATTAACACCGGCAGGACAAGCCCTCCTCCTTTTTCCTGCTTTAGCTGCTGCCTGTAGGCCTGAAGCTTGGCCTGAGTGCACCAGCGTTGCATTTACATTTAAATGAGTGGAGTCCTGAGGCTGCAGATAACAGGCTTTAAGCTTCAAGACAGCAGCAATCCACTCATCCACCCACCCACATGCATGCTCCACAATCACAGCCCTCCACCCAGACACACACTGAGCTAATCTCTACATCCTCCACACACACACACATGCAAAACTGAAGACACACACTTCATATGATCGCTTGTAGATCGATGTAGAAAAGCCCAGAACATGCTGGCATACAAACAAAAACACAAACACACAAATTACTATTATTTTACATGAACATTTATCTATCATGTGTTTAAATAATCTACCCTAAGCCATTCCTTTAGAATACAATATGCTACAGAAAGGGTAGGGGAAGATTTTTGGCTGTTTATTTAAAATGTGTACATTAATGCTATGTGATGGCCAAGCAACTTACGTGGTCACCTACATTAACATCTCATTACTACATTAACATCTCATTGACATAAATAAACATAGATATGTATGTAACACATTAAGAGATTACAAGAGACTCACAAAACATGACTTCTACAACTAATCATTCACCAAGTCAATCATGCTAATGAAACTTGTGCTGTTTTCTTCTGTAACACATTTAAATGGGTACTTTGGTTCACCATAATCAGTATGAAATGAACGACAGACAGACAGACAGACAGACGCACGCACGCACACACACACACACACACACACACACACACACACACACACACACACACACACACACACACACACA
>JBBIGC010000018.1:18423348-18442304 GCA_037576955.1 Lepidarchus adonis
AATCCCACTAATTAACCCTGATAAGGCTTCACACCTGTGAAGTGAAAACCATTTCAGGTGACTACCTCTTGAAGCTCATTGAGAGAATGCAAAGAGTGTGCAAAGCAGTAATCAGAGCAAAGGGTGGCTATTTTGAAGAAACTAGAATATAAAATGTGTTTTCCGTTTTTTCACCTTTTTTTGTTAAGTACATAACTCCACATGTGTTCATTCATAGTTTTGATGCCTTCAGTGAGAATCAGTGAGAGTACTTTTATATATAATAAGGCAATACTCAAGTAAAGTGCAGATACTCAAAAACTGTACTTAAGTACAGTACTCAAGTAAATGCTACTGTCCACCTCCGGGTAAACTGTATTATTTAATTCTGCTTCCCACATTTAAGAACAACACATAGTATACAAGAGTACAGTCTTCCAGTCACATGAGCTATGGACACATTATGAGGCTCAATATGCGATTCCAATTTTTTGCTCAAATCAGATATTTTGTATGACAGTTGACATTTGTGTGGGAAAGTCATAAAACTATGGACTATATCACAACCACATATAGCAGGTAGTATATGCCCAGCTAGGACCTGTACATATGGACTAAATCTCAAATGCCATTTTATTAGAGCAGCTTGAACATTACAACCAATCTTAATATCATGTGCACCCCGCCCCTTTTCCCATTTCCAAAAAGAATGAAGACATGAACCCTTAAAGACCTCTGAAAATGTGCTGTGGTCAGAGATCTACTATGGTGGAATGAAGTGGCACATGCTACCCTAAAATAATCTCTAGTCACTATTGTTTAATAAAACCAATAAATTCTGCCACTAAAAATTTTTGGTTTTGCATTTGATCTTCGTACAGAAGACGACCTTAACAGGATGCTGTGATGACGCAAGCAAAAACCGCAACCAGCACACTTCAGCATATCTGCCATGTGGGTGTATTTCAAAATATCAGACAAAGATATTCAAAGCATGTCATTATGAAATTTCCACAGGGGGTTCATCCCCAAAGACTTTCTTAACCTCAGGATTCATTTATCATATGAAATCAAAACATCCCAATCCCCATGCTAATTATGAGACAAATGCATTACGACAGACATATGAAGCTCAGATGTCAGCCTCAGTAGTATGCTCAGTCTATATTATGCATTATTGAAATGTATTGAAAAATCTATTTCAGACTTGATCAACTTGATTCAGTGCTAAATATGGATATTGATGGTTTTGTAATTTATTTATTTTTTGATGATTAAGATTTTTATAGCCATAAACATTTTTTTCTTCTTTAAAATTAAAGACTTTTTAAATTATCACTATTTTAAGTTTTCCAATTGTCCTTATGCTAAATCAAACATCAAAGCTAGCTTTCACAGTACATGTTGGCATTCATGGTTCCCTCAATGAGCTATAGCTCCCTGGTGCCAGCAGCACTCATGCAGCCCCAAACCATGACACTCCCACCACCATGCTTGACTGTAGGCATGACACACTCTTTGTACTCCTCATCTGTATGCCACCACACATGCTTGACACCATCTAAAACAAATACTTTTATCTTGGTCTCATCAGACCACAGGACATCCAGTAATCCATGTCCTTAATCAGCTTGTCTTTGTTTGCAGACTTTCTCGTGCATCATCTTTAGAAGAGGTTTCCTTCTGGGACGACAGCCATTCAGACCAATTTGATGCAGTGTGCAGCATATGGGGGAAAATGGCTAATTGGGCACAATTTGGACTTTTTCACTTAGTGGTTTACTCACTTTTGTTCCCAGGGGTTTGGACATGAATGGCCTGTGTGTTGAGTTATTTTGAGGGGACAGTAAATTTACAGTTATACAAGCTGTACACTGACCACTTTACATTGTTTCAAAGTGTCATTACTTCAGTGTTGTCCCAAGTAAGATTCAATACTTTTGTAAGATACTGTACATATATATTACAGGCACAGAAACAAAACTTGTAGTAACCCATGTAACAGATGAACAGTTAAAGTATCGCAAAACTGTGTAAAGTGATCCATATATTGATTTCCTAATATTACCTTTGTCAATGACTTATTTGAAATGAATTAAAATAGATGCTGCGAGTTTCTTTTTGGTTTTTCTTTGCTGTGGTTGTTAGTGGTTTGTTTACTGTCTTAACTGTCACACAGCCCATTAAAAAAAAAAAAAGTAAAAAAAAAAAAAAATGTAAAGTACCTCTAGAAAAACACATTTTATTGACTTTAGCAAATTAGTTAAAAGAGAAACATTGCCTAGTGTCAAGAATAAATCAATTATACTAAATGAGATTTGATACCACAGCCCTGATTTGGGGTGAGTGAGAAAATTCTATTTTTGTATGCTTTTATGTTACACTGTATGTGTTGTATGCATTATACATAGTATAATATGTTAATCCAATTAATATTTTAGTCATTAACACAGCTCTATTTTTTACATAAAGTTTTTGAATTACTTTTAAATCAACATCTTTCTCAGAAAATGCTGGATATTGCTTGAAGGAGACATAAATAAGTAGTAAATCAAAAGCTGTTACTGCACATCTGTGTTAAAGATTGCGATGTAAATATGAAAAAAATAAATCCTGATTAAGTATGCAAAACAACTCGATTTGAATTTCCTTTGTAGTGTCACTATGCAAATGTAGCTGTGTGTTCTTTAAGTGAGATGTGTATGTGTACTCACTCCCACTCCTTGCGGCGGGCCTGTGGGGTGCTGTGGATTTTGTGGGCCTGGTGGGCTTTAATGATGTCCCGCTGCTCAATGAGTCCGCCTCTGCGTCGTTTAATGACGTTCGGGCTAAGGGGACGCTCCACCTCCCCCAGGTCCAGCGAGGAGGGGGCACAGGGCACGCAAAGTGTGTGTAAGCTGGAGGCGGAGGTGTGCATGAGTGGAACGCCAGCCAGATTGCATGGCTCCAGAAGCGATCCATCCAGCAGAGCCCCCCGATGTTTACACCAGCCCTCTGGTTCTTGCAGCAGAAACGTTGGCACTGGGCTGCAGGCGCCCGAACCACTGTCTGGCACCATTCGGGCATCGCGCTCAGAGAGGGTACGAGAGCTGCCTGAACACGTATCCTGCTCTGAACACACACTCAGCTCCAACATCCTGCCAGGATCTCAGCATCACGCTGCAGAAAGAGAGAAATGGAGAAAGAGAAATAAACCGTTAATCTGCAAAGAACAAACAAAGAATTAAAGGGGCCATATCGTGGAAAAACATAGGTGGCACTGAGGGAAAGGCAGACAGCAGAGCTGGAGGTGGCAGAGTTAAAGATGCTGAGGTTTGCATTGGGAGTTGGACGGTTTGGAAATGTGCAGAGAAGAGAGGCTATGTACATTGGGAATAGGATGTTGAGGATGGAGCTGTCAGGCAGGAGCAGAAGAAGAAGAGTGAAGGTTTATAGATGTGGTGTGAGAGGACATGTTGGAGGAGAAGAAGATGCAAAGGACAAGAAGAAGTGGAAACAGAGGACTGGCTGTGGCGACCCCCAATGGGAGCAGCTGAAAATCTTTTTTCTCTTTTAAACATGTTTCTAGGCTGAACCACTGCTTGGAATCATTCGGACATCACGTTCAGAGAGGGTAAGAGAACGTGGTGCATCTCGCCAGGATCTCAGCATAACGCTGGAGAGAGAGAACTAGGCAGAGAGGAAGAGAGAGAAAGCGCGAGAGTTGTGTATGTCATTTCTGGATGCTTCTGTTGTGAAAGAACAGTTTAAATTCCATTAAAATGAACTCACACATGCTCTCTGTCTGATTAACATCTTGTATAAGATTCATTTAGGAAATAAAACTGATAAAACAGAACAAAATATTCATTAAAGAATTATGAACACCATCATTTCAATCATGAATATCATCTGATACAATGGTATACACCAATCTGTCATTAGCACCATTTACAATTTTATTACAGTGCCACCTGTCAGGGGGTGGGATATATTAGCTGCAAGTGAACAGTAAGCTCTTGAGGTTGATGTGCTGAAAACATTAAGAATGGGTGGGTATGAGAATCTGAGAGACTTCGATAAGGACCTTAGTGTGATTGCTATATGACTGAGTCAGAGCTTTTCCAGAACAGCAGCCCTTATGGAGTGTTCCAGATGTGCAGTATTCAGTACCTACCAAAACTGACCCAAGGACAACTGGTAAATCAACAACCCATCATGGTGCAACACACAAAAGAAAAAATGAAAACAAAATACACATTCAGAGCTGTTTTGGCACCGTGATTGGGTTTGGTGACACAAAGAGTGGACTTCTACCTGTGGGTCATGACAGCACTGGCACTGGCTGTCAAATTTTTGATTCATTTGTTTATTTTAGTTTTAGTTTTAGTTTAGTTTTAGTTTTGTTACTTAAAAAAACTGTTACTTACTATACAAATTAATATACAATTAAATGTCTCTGTAGGACAATTTTTACAAGTGACATTGACACAAAGCCAAACCCCTACTGAACAAGCCAAATGCTCAGAAGAAGAACCCATCCTCCTTTGGTCAACACTGGATTGCAATAACAGACAAAATAATATAAATAAATGAATAAAAAATAAAAGTAATAATAATTTTCGTTTAAAGAGGCATTGGCAGTTCCTTGTGTACAGGTGAGCCTGTTATTCTCAGTTGTTAAAAATGAGCTTCAACAGAGAGGTCAGTAATAACCTAAGTAATACAAATATAATTCTTTTTATTTTTTGTCGATAAAATCTTGTTTGCCACAGCTTCTGAAATGCATAAAGACAGTGTCATCTATAATTTAAAATGTGGAATTTGTGTATCAACTCCCTATAGAACAGTCAAAAACAGTCGCTATTTGTGTGACAAGGCACAGAGTGAGTCCCTTTATACACACAATAACAGAAATCAGATTTTGGCAATAATCCATTCTATATGTTTACAAACACTTTCTAATGTGATTACTTTTATTGAGCAACTCAGTAATACACACTAAAGCACAGTACGGAATAAAAAATCAAATCAACTAATAAAGCAGTAATAAGCAGTCTCTTTTGCTTATAAATATTTATATGGATGTTTATAAGGCTTCAATCTGTGGTCGTATTTCTTACAGCTTGAATTTTATCTTTTAGTTTTTGAAAACCAGGGTATACTGTTTACACGGCCAATCATAACTGTTCTGATGAGTTAATTCTCGTGTTATTGATTGTAATGTGATTGTAATGTTTTCCCCCAATGCATAAACGTCCTTATGCTGGTGTTCTTATGGCCTTCAAAATGGATGTTTTTCTTTGTAAATTAATGTCTCAGCTCATATCAAACCGAAATAACCATGTAAAAATGTTTTTTTCTGTATTGTTTTATCAAAAACAATGACTAAAGACACATAGACCTATAAGACAAAGCAAGGCAAGTTATTTATATAACGCACAAAGATAAAATGAATTTCAACAGAGAAGTAAGCAGTAGCCTAAGCATTAAACATTTAATTAGAAAAAAAGAAATGTATGATTTAAAATAAATGAACAAAGACAAAGGAATTTCTGAAAAATAAATGTAGAACCTAAAATCAGCAATAATCATGCTTGGTAGATGTCTGATCCTATATAGACCACTAACACAGACCTGCACATTTGTTTAAATTTACATTTATAATATCTATAAAACATATATAATATGGTTAAAAAGATTCTAATCTATATTTAAACCAGATTTAACTGTGCTCCCTCAAGGTGAATCATGAATCAGAAGCCAAAACATTATTATAGTCCTTATTTTACTTTGAGGGAGCAAGTGTCTAAATGCCAAGTGTAATGCATGTATGACTTTAAGGCAGGAACATTAGAATAATCCAAACAGAGCGATGTGCTTGAAAACCTAAAATATTTTCTTAAAGGGCAATTATTCCTAAATTAATATAAACATGTTCCAACACATACCAGCAGACATGTCAGACATGCTGGTACACTAGGAGGTTTTGAACAGTCCTTTCATTACTTCTGAGTAATATCAGCTCGCTCTTTCTCCCTCAGTCTCTCTCACTCTAATCTGAGCCCCTTTCCTGCCAGTCTTTCTGTGGCAGCAAATGAGCTGCAGCTCCACTGTTTACTCACCATGCAAGGTAATTTGGCAACCAGACACTGAAAACCTTTTAAAATCACACACACACACACACACACACACACACACCAAGCGGAAGGAATGAATTAGACACAGTGTAAATAAATGCACTCATAAAACCTTGAGCGCACACACAATCAAATACCCTTATTCCATCTGCAGTATTCCCCGTCGCCTCTTTCTGTTCATAGTTGATCCTGACAGGCTCAGAGACTTGCTCAGCAACAGGGTCACTTCTGGTGCAGTAATTACTCAGGCTTAATCAATCATGACATCCATGCAAAGATTCTATTGGACAAGTTAAAGGCGGTGTTGTGATTGGAAAAGGGAATATTATCATATTATATATTATTCATTAAATTGAATCTCAATAGAAATTTCTGAAACAACACTTTCCAGAATTATTTACTCTCTTTGTTGGAAAAAACTACTTTTCTGACGCCATGCGATGCAATGCTGTGGGCAATTTTAAAATATATAGAATGTAGAATTGTTATTGTCAACAATTAATGAATTAGTGATGTCTTGTGATGCCACAGCTGTCCTTGGCTGGGAGTCCAGGATGGAAAACTTGTCCTCACTGAGTGGATAGAATAGCCCAGGAGAGCTCAAATAAAGTATAAAGTATACTTTATATTTAAAATATATATTGTTTACCTTGCATAGCAGCATGAACATGTTTGGCTCAATGCAGTGATGTATATTTATAACCATCAACAGCCAGAGCTGCATAGTCCGAATATAATCCCCTCTCTTTTCGGTGTGTAGTCAGTGTCATACTTTTTAATGAACAGTTTGGTTTTGGTTTCTTACTTGGTCCAGCTCCCCCACTCGTTTTTACTCCCTTTGTTTAGAAGTAAATAAACTGTTAGCAGCTAACTAGGTGACTGCTTTAATGTAGTTTTGTACTAGCACGCGGTTGACCAAAAAAATCAATTATATAAATTCAAAAACATTCAATAATGCCAATGACGCCTGCGTCAGTATAATTACATCACCAAAAAAACTGTTAGCAGCTAACTGTTAGCAGCTAACTAGGTGACTGCTTTAATGTAGTTTTGTACTAGCGCGCGGTTGACCGAAAAAATAAATTTATAAATTCAAAAACATTCAATAATGCCAATGACGCCTGCGTCAGTATAATTACATCACCAAAAAATGCTGTATCTCCAACACTGAGGACTGTCAAACGCATCAACAAAAATGACAATGAAAAAAAGACAATTACCATTTTACAATGTTTTCGCTTACCAATAATGACCATAACTTAAAAATAAACATCATTTGAACATAAACTCCTAAATAATCCAATAAAAATCAAATAAAAATGTACTAACTACCCCCTTCCCCATTTCTCAGCACCACTGCCCAGAATTTCCACATTTGCAAAGCAACCTTAATTATTCAAGCCCCTTTTATTTACAGGGAGCATGAAGACAGATATGACAGTGCATAAATTAGAAAGACTAAGCAAATAAACCAGTGTGACTGAAAATGCAGGATGTGATCTGAGCTCTATCGTCTTCTACAGATCCTACAGTCTCTCTAAGAGGAGAAGGAAATGTTTTAATGCTTTATTTATTTGATTATTGTGGCATGATAAATACATTAATAAATAAATAATAAACATAATAAATATAAATGGTGCTGACAGAAAGAAGGGGGAATTTTCAGACAGGAAATACCTCAGGAAAATTCCAAAGCAGTGATTCAGAAAGATATTTATAAGTTATAAGAATCAGTCACTCATCTTGGATATGAATTTTTATCCTCTAACCAAGAGTTGTTTCAGCATTAGTTGGCTAGAACCATGCCTGCCACTTTTGGCCAGCTATCTTAACTACATGCTCCATAATCTACAGATCAGACTTTCTGTTGCTCAGTATTGTTCTACATTTGTCACCTACACTACTTTTAACAGAGCACCAGTTATCTAATGTCAAACTGTCTTGATCTTAGCTTACTGGCTACAGATCCAAACATCATTAAGATATTTCATTCTCTGCCTCTCCCAGCCCAAGCACTCAGCTTTACTTCTTCAGGTTTCAGGCATTATCAGAACTTCAGCCAAGAATAACTAGCTATTGTGTTGGGTCTGATCCCACAGAAGGGCTAATGTAGCTGAAAATGCTAATGCTAAACTCAATCTGTGATAGAAAGGTGTAAAAACATGCAAGTAGTTTAATGTTGTGGCTGATACACCCAGAAACACATAGGTAATGTAGCTGCCAGACCAAAGAAAGCAATGGAAAACATACACAACACATTGTTTGCTAGCACTAGCGACTAATCAGGTTGTTGGTCTGATTGTGATTTGTGTCATAAACCTGTGTATTCAGGTAACACATTCTTACATCATATATGTTTTTTTATGTTCAAAAACATTATTAGACAACTAGGGAGAGAAAACCTACATCTCTGCACGTACTTTTCCTCAGGAAACCTCAAGCTAACGTAGCTGTTTTGCTTGGTGGGACATGGTGTTCATGGCTACTGCAAATTAGGAAAATGTATAAATATAAAACCACCAATCAGCCACAATTGATCTTGTTTTTTTATAATGGTGTCAAGGGGTTGCAATATATTAGGCAGCACATGAACAAACTGTTCTTGAAGTTGATGTGCTGGAAGCAGACAATGTGATGAAAGGACAACTGGTGAACCTTTTATAGGGTCAAGATCAACAAAAGCTCATGACCCCGAGGAGAAAAAGCTAGCCGTTCTGGTCTGATCCCAATGCTGACTGTGATAAAAAGATATCAGAACACACAGTGCACCACAGTCAGAGCTTTGACTGCATGATGGGTACCTATACAATATTATGTAGGTGATTTAACATTGTGGCTCATATAAAATAAAAAAAAAACTTCCACAAACACAGAGGCAATATAGCCAATGCCAGACCAAAGATAGCAATGGAAAACTGATACATGAACATTGGGCAAACTCTGGGCCAGGTTTCAAAGAACACACATAAGTTATTTAAGCTCAGGTAGGTATAATCTGGGGGCAGTTGCAGCCTAGTAGTTAGGACATTGCCTCAGAAGGTCGCAGGTTCAAGTCCCAGCCCAGGCACCATTGAGGTAACCTTGAGCAAGATACCGTCCCCACTTCACTGCTCCCCAGACACGGCTGTTGACAGCAGCCCACTGCTCCACGTGTGATGGGTTAAATGCAGAGAATACATTTCCCACTTGTGGAACTATAAGGGATAATAAAATGAATTAAAACCAAAACTTAATTTGGGGGGAGGGTCTGAGCATAATGTAAATGAAAAAATCTTGCAATAGAGATAAAACAATGTTTCCTCATAGGAAAATACAAAATGACAGCTGAACTACAAACTACAGCTGAGTGAGGGTCATTATTCCATTCTGAGAAGCTTATGCGCAGCACCTGCAGCAGCATGAAGGAGAGAATAATGTCCATCTTTCATGCTGATCAGCACCAGTGAATGTGACAATCTCAGCATGGGTTTGGCTTTTAATCCATCACACATCAATGCTCTGTGTATAGACTCTAAATCTATCTATAGCTGTTTTTGCTTTCTCAGCCAATCACAGAACACTAATTCATTCATTTTTTTCTGCAGCATAATTCTGCTCTTCTGAATCAAGAAAACTACAAAAGCGTGATTTTTCTGTAGTATCTCTAGACTGGAAGGCAAATTAAACTAAGGCTTATTGTAAAACACAGGTAAACAAAAACAGTAGGATATGCCTGTGTGTGTTCATGCTTTTCAGACACATTAGTGCTGAATAACTGAAGAACACTGGAGAAGAGTGTGTGTGACATTCTGCACACACCTGCACCCCAGAACACACACTGATTACATACTCAGCTCCAGATAGACCCCTGCCTACTAGCACCCAACCCCATTTCCTGCCCTCCATACGCTACCAATTAAAAGTGTACAATCTGCTTCTCTGGTGCATTACATGAATTCAGAATTGTGTAAACTCAGGTTTCAAGCAGAAATAACTTTTAAGTCATATACTGTAAGTCCATTAAAGTTAGTCATTGCTAAATCCCACCCTCTTGATAGGAGAATTATATGACCTCACTAGTGCAGGGAGGCTGGGGGCATAAGTATTAATAATTGTCTTACCACCTGCTGCTCCACATGTGCAGCATTGCCTGAAAATGGATGGAGAATGCAGATTGCCATTTGCCAAATGAGAAACTTTTAATCTTAGATTTAGACTCAGATTGATTGCCTTTCCCTGTGTGAATTTCAGGCTACTTATCACCTACTTAATTCTGGTTCTAAGATTGATTTAATGCAGTATAGAGAGATGCTGAGTGGCACTTTTGTGAGACTGAGCAGTGATGTTTCAAGTGTATGTTTCCAATAAAGTTGGGTGATAAAATGATTTAAAGCAATGATGGGCAAGTCCGTTCCAGGAGGGCTGGTGTCGAACCCAGTTTTGTAGTTCCTCTCCTCAAACACAATCACTAAATCTGGTAATTAACAGGTGAACTGAACCAGGGATGTTTCAGTAGGGAAATCACCAAACCAGCCCCCTAGCCCTTCAGGACCAGAGTTGCCCGTCCTTATAGCCATTTTACTGAATCTGAAGGCATTTATTGAACTCTTTCATTGAATAAAAAATAAAATGTGTTCAATTGCATACTTTGATTTGTTTGGATGTTAAAGAGAAGACTAGAAATGATTATACCTCAATAATACACCCTGTAATACATCAAAAAGTAAGCCCTATCATCCCCACCGCACGAGGAGCCGGCGGAGAGAGGTGAAGCTGAGATGAGTCGAGGAGGTGGGCGTGGCCGAGGGTGTGCTCCCTTCAGTAGCCAACGGTGCAGTGGGGTGATGACGGCGGCGGCTGCGGGTCAGCCGGATCTCCCCGCTTGCAAGTTCAAGTCCGGTGAGCAGCAGAGGAGAAAGGGGGCGTGGCGGTTGATGCGGCGGTGATAGCGCTCCCTGGAGCGGCCAGGCCGGATTCGGTGTCCCACCCGTCGGACCCAGGGAGACGGAGCAAACTCGCCCGAAGAGGTTAAGGTGGGGGCTGAGCCGAACGCGGGCCGGACCAAGCTGCCATCCCACGGCCTGAGGCCACCACGTGGAGAGGCACGTGCGAAGAGGGCAGAGCCCCCTGCGCGAGACGGGTACTTCTGGACAGAAGAGGAGCCGCTCTCCTCCGTCATGGCCGTGCATGCCAACCCTGAGGAGGAGAGAGAACTGTCTCTTGGTGTTACTTGTGCCATGGTGCCCGTCACAATATATATATATTATTTAGCATTAAATAAATAGCATTATTTTAAGCCTTCTCTAAATGGACTCCAAAAGCTTTTGGTCTCACTGTGGCACAGAACAGTTTACCTCAGTACAGTACATTTGAAGGTGGTAAGGATGCTGCTTATTTTAACATCAGGTTTATAAGCAGTCAGAAGTCTAGAAGGTAATTGGCTCACTGAAACAGATATGACTGACTACTCAAAAACTGACATTTGCATAACACAAAACACTTTCATATTAAAGTAATTCTGTTAGTAATAATAACTGAACTGGATTTTGATACCAAGCCCATTTGGAACCATTAAGGTTGTTCATGTTTTAATTTTGCTTTTGGCAATGGAACTATACACTCCCTACTAAGATCTGAGATAGTAAACTCTATTATTCACTGAATGTAATCAAAAGCAGGAAGAAAATAACCTTAATTTTAAAATGTTTTAAATCTGTTAATAATATGCCAATTCAGGATCGCTGTTTTCTTCCAGAGAGCCACATTATATGAAGTAGGCTATTCATTTGTCATGTTACTTTTTAAAGCTGTTGTTTTTACAGCTGAGTCCATGTCTGTGCTTAATAATGGAGATTATTCATGTGTTTAATGATGTAAAAATAACCCACCTATTAGTTATCCAAGGCCAGTCCAGAGCCTGGTGCAATAGATCTGCACTAGTGCTAAGTAGGTTAGTTCATCATGCCACCAAAGATTTCAGCAATATATCTCAGTTTTTTGCTATGCGGGTAAAGCTCAAATCATTAGATTCTTTTAGTCAATTTTTACAAATGTTTTCCAAATTGTCAAGAATAACCAGCTGGCAAGTAAACGAGTAATGCTAGTTGAATAACACTTATACTCTGATATGTCAATGTGTGTGTATGTGTGTGTGTAGGTACAACAGTCCATTCACTGTCCACTCTAACCTGCTGTTCCACCTTGCAGAGGTAAAGCTATTGATGATGGTTCAGCTGATGCTCCACGGTTATACTGTTCATCCTGTAGACCATCAGTGGTCAGTTTCTCAATTGATTCGTGGGTCAGGTTGGGGTTAGCTACTTTTGCAGAAGTGGACGGGGTGGCTCAAAGAGTGATAGCATTCTAACTAAGTTAAAAGACATATTGGCTGTAAATAACTCACAGAAACATCAGGTTCAGTGAACTGTTAGGGCTGGTTAACTGATGTAACAGAGTGGACAAGTACAGGTTTACAAAACCTTGAAACTAACACAAGGGTGAAATGATTCAAGAATTCCCTACAACGGTCACTAAGAAGGTACGATTTCAAAAAGCTTTCAATTCATCATGTGATATCTGTTGGACACAATGGCTTCAGACAAGCATGTCTACTTTGTGGTACAGGGTGGACAGTAGGATTGGAAGGACAGACTTGTTGAGCTTGCACTGGTGCGTCTCAGACTTGAAAACAGAGTTTACTCTTCCAGGATTTAGTTTACAGTCTTCTGTTAGCTAAGAAACTAATTACTGCTATTTCACACAATTCATACCTTTCTGAGAAGTGCCACGAGTACTTTTCATTAGCTGATTTAGGAAATAAACTACCTGTCCAAAACAAGTCACCAATTTGATTGAAATAGGTAAGAGTCTCCCATTGGATAATTACTGCGTGGCTTATTATGTTTCAGTTTTTTAACCCAAACTGATGCAGTGAGTAGCTTCTCATTACTTTAAACAACCATGTCGGAAGACACATGCTGTGGTCGTGGAACAGATCTTAATCTGTTCCAGAAGGGTCAAATTACTGGCATTAACTTATTAGCATAAAAAAACATCTAAGGAAATTGCTGAAACTACTAAAATTGGTCCAAAACTGGAAGGATAGTAGGGAACCATCATCTTCTCAGAAGAAGATCTTGAAATACTGTGATAGGCGATCACTTAAATGTTTGGTGAAATTGTAAAAAAACACAGCAGAACTCAAGGCAATGTTCAACAGTGAAAGTAAGAGCATTTCCACACACACAATGCAAAGGGAACTCGAGGGATTGGGATTAAGCTGTGGGATTAAGCTGTGTAGCCTTAAGAAAACAGGTGTACATCAGTGACGCTAATCAGGCTTCAGTTAGCTATTAAGTTAGTTCATGAATTAGTAAAGTAAGTTAAACTAAACATGCAATACCTATAAATATATACATCTGTAAAAGTCTGTACACTACACAAAGGGACAACAAAGGACATAGGACAATTTAAAGTGACAAGTGCATTGTGCAACTAGAATGTGCAAAACATTCAACCAAGTCCAAGTTATTTTGGTTATTGCAACAAGACAAAGACAAGACAGGCAGCTGAAAAATAAGCAGGTGCAAATGAAGAATGATGTGAAACAGGTGTGGAAATGAGAATGGAAATATTGCATGAGGGTTAATGTGAGGATTATTTGTGTTTGTGTGTGTGTGTGTGTGTGTGTGTGTGTGTGTGTGTGTGTGTGTGTGTGTGTGTCTGGTAATTACAGTTCTGTTGCTGTGGGAGAACAGTGCATGTGAGGGGTGGAAAGTGTCCTTCACAATGCTGTTTGCTCAATCGATTATGTGCTTCTGTTAGAGCTAGGAGATGGAAGGGAGAGGGACCTCGATAAAGCTCTCTGTTGTCCTCACTATCCTCTGCAGGACCTTCTGCTCAGCAACGGTGCAGTTACCGTCCTAGACAGTGATGTAGCAGCAAAGCACACTCTCAGTGGTCCCTTGGAAGAATGATGTGAGGATATAGGAGGGGGGAGGCTGGCCTTCTTCAGCTTTTGGAGGAAGTGGAAGCATTGTTGGGCTTTCTTGGTGATGAAGGTGGTGTTGATGTTCCAGGAGAGATTGTCTGTTATGTGCACACCCACATGCTCAATGTGGGGTGAGCAACCGTCCTCTTCCTGAAGTCAATAACCATCTTTTTCGTCTTGTTGTAATTAAGAGTTGGGTTGTTGTTCTGACATCATTACACCAGTTGTTTCACCTCCTCTCTGTACGCAGACTCATCACTGTTGGTGATGAGACCCACCACTGTTGTGTCATCTGCAAACTTGATGAAGTGGTTTGAACTGTACTGTGCAGTACAGTCGTGTGTCCGCAGCAATAAACAGCAATGGACTGAGCACGCACCCCTGTGGAGAACCAGTGCTCAGTCTAAGGACCTTTGAAGTGTTTTCTCCCATGGAGACAAACTGAGGCCTGTCCATCAAGAAGTCCAAGATCCAGTTGCAGAGAGGGGTGTTTATTCCCAGCAGGCCCAGCTTCTGTATCAGCTTAACAAGGAATAACAGTGTTGAATGCTGAACTGAAGTCAATAAACAGCGTTCTGACATAAGTGTCTTTTTTATCCAAGTGGGAGAGGACCAAGTGAAGGGTAGATGAAATGGTATTGTTCATGGTGCGGTTGGGGCAAAATACAAAATAGTGGATATAATGGAAAGTGGTGCTTTCATGTGCCTCAGTACCAGCCTTTCAAAGCACTTCATGATGATGGGTGTGAGTGCTATAGGCAGGTAGTCACTGAGGCAGGACACGATAGACTTCTTTGGAACTGGAATGATTTTTGTGGTTTTGAGACATGCAGGTAACTCAGCTGAGCTCAGCGATATATTGAAGACATCTGTGAAGATGTCTGTCCACTGTTTGGGGCAGTGGTAGCCTAGTGGTTAGGACTTTGCCCCTGGTATTTGAAAGTCGCAGGTTCACTGCTCCCTGGGCGCCTCTGTTGATGGCTGCCCACTGCTGCATGTGTGATGGGTTAAATGCAGAGGACAGAGACAGAATAATTGAAATAAAATATATATATTTTAAATTAGCACATCCCAGAGAGACAGAGTACCTGGTCATTGGGGGAAGGAGTTGTCTTCATCAGTGGTGCCTTGGCCACTGCCTCAAAACAAGCAAAGAAGTCTTTCAGTTCATCTGGCAGGAAGGGCACACTGTTACAGGCCTGGAGTGTTGGCTTGTAGCCTGTGATGGTCTGAATTCCCTGCCGCATTTGCTGTGTGTCTTTTGAACTTGTGAAATAGCTTTTGATTTTCTCTGCATAGCATTGCTTTGCATCCTTGATGGACCATGATAGGTTGGCTCTGGCTGTTGTGTAAGCCTTTACACAAAGCCTATGTCTTTAGACCTGAAGGCCCTGATCTTCACTAGATTGTGTAGCTTCGCAGAGAACCAGGGTTTGTTGTTTGGTCGCATGATGACGGTGACATCCTCAATGCACTTGCTAATGTAGCATGTCACTGAGGTTGTGTACTCCTCCAAGTCCAATGAGTTTTCAAAGGTGGCTGCTTCTCTGAACATCTCCCAGTCTGTGCAGTCAAAACAGATGGGGCGATGTTCGCACAACTCAGATGGCTGGTCTGAGATTGGACTGGAGCAATGGAACAAGGTCAAGTGGACTGATGAGTCCAGATTAACCCTGTTCCAGAGTGATTGTGCATCAGGGTATGAAGAGAGCCACATGAAGTGATGCACCCATCATGCCTAGTGCCTCCTGTACAAGCCTGTAGGGTTGTTGCAGTTGGTCAAGTCTAGGTTCAACAATGCTATGTGCCCAAAGAATGAGGTCAGCTGACTATCTGAATGACCAGGTTCTTCTCATATGGCACTGGCATATGTCAAGATGACAATGCCATGTCAATCTCATTGAGCTCAAATTGTGAAAAAGTTATTTTTGAATTCACACATGGATTGGCCACCACAGAGTCCAGACCTTAACCCCATTGAGAATCTTTGGGATGTGCTGAAGATGATTTTGCACAATGGTCCATCTCTCCCATCATCTCTACAAGATCTTATCAGAAAAATAAATGCAACTATCACAGTTCAGTCCTGTCCTTCTGTTCCCTGCTATGTGGGTTTGTTTTTTCACGTCTTGTATTTGCCTGTTCCTTGTCTTATGTCCCTGCCCTTGTTCATGTGTTTGTCATTGTGCTACCTTGAGTATATTGCTGTGTATGTTCTACATGGTAATTGTAATTAAAGTAACTAAAGTAATTCTCCCTGCACATCTTTCCTGCAAACACCTGGGATCCGTTACAGCAACTCTGGATGGAAATAAATGATGTGACATTGCAGAAGATTATCGAATGCCACTGCGACGGGCAGTGTATATACATTACTTATTATTTTTTAATAATCATCTATTTGTCCTATTGTAGAGGAATTTGTTGGCCTCCTGTCCATGGTTAACCTTGCCTTGGTCAGCTAGTATTGGTTTCAGCTTCCTGCACCCCCAAAACGGATAAGCAATTTGGACAATTAATAAATATACTTTTAATTTTACCATAAGTATACCATGATATACATTTTGTTCACACCAAGCTCTACTACTAAAAGTGTTAACAAATTAATAACCATAATAAATCATATATTATAAAACCATATTGTTATCTAAAGTATTATGATAATCTACTGTTGTACCTTTACCAACTAAACTGGCTACCTGTTCAGTCATGTATCCAGATTAAAATATTGTCCTTCAGTGCTGTAGCCCTCAAACTTTAAAATTCCCTTCCTCAGTCTCTCCGTGATTGCTCTTCCTATTCTACCTTTAAATCTGAACTAAACACTCATCCTTTCAAAGACTACTTTTCTACCTTCCATTCTTCTCAATGATTTTTTTCTTTGTAAAAAGACCTTGGGTTTGTGAAAGGCCCTATATAGAATCAACTCATTATTACGTTTTATTATTATTACTGTTGTGTAACCCAACCCCACTGTGAAATGATATAACAACTGATTGAACATAACTGCTCTGATACCAAATGTAAAATGCTTAATGATTCAAAAATCAACAGAAGTTTTGTAAATTGGCCTCAGAAGGTCATGATTCATTTTTTTATGTACTCACAAACTGTGTGCTCAGCTTTAGATCAGTAAAACACACACAGCAAAGTGTGAGCTGTTGCTGGAGTGTTTATGTGCACTGTAAGTGGAGTGTGTCCTTGTGCCATTCCTGCTGTAGCGGAGGGAGGTGACTAAACTCTGTATGGGAGATTTATTTATCCTCCTGATTCACAATGAGTATGAGTCAGAGAGAGACAGAGATGGAGAGAGAGCATGAGAGTGAGTGAATGAGAGAGAGAGAGCAAGTAAGAGGAGAGAACAAAACAGAGAAATGATAAGAACACAAAGAGAAAGACAGAGCATACATCCCATGCCCTCATCACATTCAGTTGCATACTACCATACTATTGCAGTGGGGGAGATTGAAATCACAGTGCCACAATTGATCAGAACTTGCACATCATTCACCAGGTATAACTGGAATAACAGTGTCAAGAGGAGAAAACCGAGCAGACACCAAAAACACAGACCATCCGTCACTGTGTTTCAAAAATCTTTCACAAGAAAGTCTTGCAGAACTCCACACACTGACACTTTTTCAACACTACAGAAAGTGTAGAAGCACAATAAAGGCTGATGTGGAACAGGGTTGTATGGTCGTGTGGTAAAAAAAAAAACCTTTTCATTGGCCTTTTCAGACACATGATGTAACCATTATCTGGAGGAATTATATATTAAATGCACTTAACCCTGCCAATCCACACTGAATCCCTAGTACAAAGTCTGTGTTCAATTGAGAACATGTGTGACTAAAACAGGTCATTGTCTAGAGAAGTGACAGCAAGTAAGTGAGCGTGTTGAAGTCTCTAAAGTATGACTGGCCTGAAACTATAAAAATATTAACATCCACGGGTGAAATAAAAAAAAAAGTAATTTACTTGAAGACACCCGACAAATTGTCGAACTGCTGAAACAACCTGGCCCTGTCACTGATTTACCCGTTATTTCCTTGAATCACTCTTGGTAGGTACTAACTACTGCACACCTGGAACACTCCATAAGACCTGAAGTTGGGAGGATTCTCTGACTCAGTCATCTAGCCATCCCATTAAGGCCCTTGTCAAAGAGACTCAGATCCTGTTGCTTGCCAATTTTTCTTGTTTCCAGAAAATCAACGTCAAGAATTGGCTGTTCAGTTGCTGCCTAAATATCCCACCCCCAATATATTGGAATGAAATAACATGATACTCAATGTTATTCAATGCACCTGTCAGAAGTGTGGTTTATGTGGCTATACTTACCTTAGCTAAAAGCTTTCTAAGAAATGGATTGATTGCAAATGTACCCATTAGGAATACAATTAGATAAGGCATCGGGTTAAATGATACAAAATTATGTTTTAATGTCTTTATTGAGAACAGCAATAAACTAGTCATATTGCAAGTGGAAAAAGTATGTGAATTCTTGGAATTAATAACTGGTTGACCACCCCTTGGCAACAATAACCACAACCAGGCACTTCCTGTAGCTATGAATCAGACCTGCACATTGTTCAGGAGGAATCTTTGCCCATTCTTCTTGGCAAAACTGCTTTAGCTCTGTCATATTCTTTGGATATATATGTATGGCTTTCTTCAAGTCATTCTACAGCATCTTTAATTGGTTGAGGTCTGGGCTTTGACACTCCAAGAGGCAAATTTTCTTATTCTGAAGTAGGGCTGCAACTAACGATTATTTTGATTATCGATTAGCTGGGAGATTATTTTTTCGATTAATCGATTAATCGGATAAAAACTAAACTCTTTAATTTGATGTATTGCTTATAACATTATAAAACCATAAATTA
>JBBIGC010000018.1:18468288-18489742 GCA_037576955.1 Lepidarchus adonis
TGTGTGTGTGTGTGTGTGTGTGTGTGTGTGTGTGTGTGTGTGTGTGTGTGTGAATAATCACAAAAACACTTAAAGGTTAGGCAAATTCATTCAGGTTTAGCAATTTAATGATGCATCCACCTTAATTGTTAAAACGTTTTTTAAAAAATAATCTTATCAGCGGTACTGGCTGTGTATTTACTTGGTATTGGATCGATACCAAATTCTGTAGTATCGCACACCACTAATGTGCAGAGCCAGTAGGCCATCATCATTGGTCGATAATGTGAGTTAAATGATTTGCATAATTGTAAGTGTTTCAGGCTTCCTAACGGAGCCTGTAGCAGAGATGAACAATAGGAGCGCTGCAGAGGCATAACTGACCACGACAAAAAAAATTCTGACACACATTTGAGACATTTCAAGCATGTTGGAAAATCTGCTGTCATTTCACACAGCGCTCTCTGCAAACAGAATAACTAAGATCCTTGCTCCATTAAGAGCACAATAGTATTAGTGACATTAATACAGAATTCAGTTGATGTGATGTGGTTATATTTGTGCACATAACAAGTATTTCACCACGGCTTTGGAAGTGACTTAGATTTTACAACTGTTTTATATTCTCATCATTTGGCCGAGCTTTCTCATCCGGGTACCGCCCGTACGTCTGTAAACCCCGCCCCATTATGTGTGCGCATGCTCTGTACGTTCTTCCATATTCGCTCCGCTGCCGCCGAATTTAAAGAGACAGGCCACGTTTTTTAAAAAAGAAAATACCTTTGTAAACAGTTAAATCAGTAATTATCGTCCTCATGTTTGTCCTTTCGTCTTTTTTACTTTTTAGTTAATATAGGTGTGTTTTGGACGCTGTAGTATTTCGGGATTTGAGTTTGAACTCAACGGACTGTTCTGTCGCTGGTGGCCGGGGTTCGAGTCACTCTGTGCGGATTCGGCGGCTTCGGCGCTCCGCCGTCTGGAGCGCTGCCATATTGAAGTGTGTATTATATACACACACATTTTATTTTTCATTAGTGTTGCTTCACACAAGTGCTTATTTCTCGGCACACACCGCGGACAGTAAAAATCTGTTTTCGTGCGAGTGTGTAGCTGTTGGGGACGATGGCGAAAATCCAGGCTCACAGCACCACGAAGCAGATAAACCCAATAAACCAGGACAAGGCCTTTATGAGTGCTCAAAAACAACAGCAGCAACAACAACAGCAGCAGCAGCACTTTCAGAAACTGAAGGTAAGACACACAAATCCAGAAATGAAGAAATTGAAACGCTGTGGATGTTTACACCGAGACTGTGAGTGGATTAGAATATTGCCGACCGTCCCTGGGTTTGGATCTGGATCTGAAACGTTTTTTATCACAGCAACTTCGCGTTTTGTGAAGTTTTACTTTCATTCAAAAAGTCAATACGCGTATAACTGCAAATGCCAAATGTACTTAACTATGAGACCTCACAACATCTACAGTGTTCAGTGCAGATTTGTGTGTGTTGATGTAAGTGGTTGAGCTTTAGCTTAGCTTTGCTAACTCCCATTAGCTTCTCTTTGTTTTACCATTCCAAACCTGTTCGTTTCGGCACGTCGAGCATGCAAAAATTAAACGATTAAGACCGCAATGTTCTCTGATTATGGTGCTCATTTTAACTCGAGTACAGTTTTATTTCACTAAAGATCATCCAGCTCTTTCTGGTTCACATTTAGCCGGTTAGCCTGTTAGCTGCATACTGCTTTTGTGGGGATGCGCCCTGCTAATGCACACTTTTGCCGTTTTTATACACGCATCACATTTTTTACACTTTAGCTGAAATGCTTGTGCTTATAAATGAGATGAGATGTGTAATGTAGAATTTGCTAGACTGATATGCACGAACGTTAATGAGAGATTTCTTGTAATTCTACTAGGTGCCAGTGCTGGTATTGTTTTGCTGATGGCTGCTTTATTTCTTAGCTGGGAAACACGTTTACTGTAATCCTAGTGCATTTTTACAGTTAGTTTTCCTTACAGATTTTCTTTATGACACTGATATTATGACTGTGGCTAACTGCAGATTTACAGAAGATGCTGCATAAAACGAATCCGGTTCTGAGATCTTCCCTTTTGGTCTTCATCATTGAATTGCAGTGTTAGCTTTTGTGCACAACCAGTAATGGTCATGCCATAATGGCCCCATCTGGATTAGTGATGGTTAGTTTAGTATTATTCAAGGTATCATATATATGTTTGCCTTCAAATCATTTATTTCTAAAGGCAGTTTGTAACATCTGTTTACTTGTTTAGATTGATACGTTCTTTTTCCTCTCTTAAAATCACACTAAAGGTAACAGTTCACTGTTAAATGTCAACCACACAGAAAGAAAACACTCACTTTATTTAGGTTTTACAGATACTTGCTAGTCATTGAACTGCAGCATTATAAGTAAATGCTTAATTGATGTCTTTGCTTGTATTAATACGGCAGCAACTGTTTGATTACAGCATTTCAATATAAATCAAACAATTTTTTTGAACGGAATATGTTTACAATGTTTTTTGTGTCACATTTCAGCCAGAATCTTGTGTTTTTCTTTACAGGTAGAAGATGCTTTATCATATTTGGATCAAGTGAAAATACGGTTTATAAATGAACCTGGAATATACAACAAATTCTTGGACATAATGAAAGAATTTAAGTCTCAAAGGTATGTAAAAAATCTTCAATTTAAAAGTCAAGTAAAGTAAATTTTATTTGTACAACGCTTTTTACAACTGACGTTGTCTCAAAGCAGCTTTGCAGAGTTTATAGAATCCGGGTCCGAGCCCTCAATGAGCAAACTAAAAGCAGTTGGTTCTTTAACACCTAATTATAAGGTGGCATCTTTATGCTGATTCTTAATTGCTGTGTTCTTTTTCCCTCAGTATTGACACTCCTGGAGTAATAAATCGGGTGTCTCAGTTATTCCATGGACATCCAGACCTTGTCTTGGGGTTTAATGCCTTCCTGCCTCCAGGATATCGAATTGAAATACCCAAGAATGGAATGGCCTTTCTGCAGTCTCCGTTCACTGCGCAGGTGAAAGCAAAATACGTTTTTGAACTTTGTAATTATGTTTATTCAGTAATAATGTGCTATAATACTTTCTGTCTCGATTTTATCATAACTGATGAGTATTCGCTAATACATGGTATCAATCCAATGCCAGTGGTGTGTTGACATTCAGAATGTTTAGTAACATATTTAGTAAGTTCTTAAACATTTAATATACAGTACAGAGTAGTGTAGGATAGAGGAGGTGGTTATACATCAAGATATTTTATGGATTTTTAAAAATAATCCTGTTATAGGGAACAGAATAAAATGTGTATTGGTAAAGTCTTTTTCTGTATAGGGAAGTATATCAGATTGGTGAATGAGCTGTCACTACTAAATACATTCTTAAGAGATTTTTTCAGTGCCTAGCTGTCGCCTAGACCAGTGGTCCCCAATCCCCGGGCTGCGGGCCGCTACCGGGCCGTGGAGCATTTTAAAACAAAAAATTTAAACAAAAATCAATGCTTAACATCTAAGTATGTTTGAGACATCAATTTTGACGATATTCTGGGTGAAAGCCATGGCAGAAAATGCTGAGATCGCCACAACAGCACTGAAAATTTATTCTGAAAGGACCGTTTACGCGTTACCATAGTGACCAGAGTCGTGAGGGACAGAGGAGGACGTTACTCTGATCGTATTTCAGAAAGACGCTGCTAATAAAGTTACATAATTACACAGTGAAGTCACGTTTTATTTTTTATATTTACAAAATACCACAGTTTTTGTGTTGGTTCTATCATTTTATTTCTTTTTTTTTCCCGCGACACCTGAAATGCTGGTCCGCGGAAATATTGTCTGACATTAAACCGGTCCGTGGTGCGAAAAAGGTTGGGGACCGCTGGTCTAGACACACTTGCGTCTTTTGATTTACAGCATTGTTACTACTGTTTGTACATACTATACTAAATCACAACAATCACATAGATAATGAGATGATGATTTGAGGAATTCATGCTCTTAATCTGATGAATCCCTGGATGATCATGCCACTGGGTAGCTTGTTTAAGAGGAGCTCCTTCTTAAGTTATGATGACTGTACAAACTAGACAGGTAAATTAGACTTAAAAAATCAATCATGGGTACAATAGCAGCCCACACAACATTTACAAACCTAGCAATTATAAGGAATAATGTATTGTAGGCATGTTGTTATCAAAAAATTAATCAAAATCAAAATCCTCTTGAATTATCCTGAAGGGATTTAATTTTCATTTATGACCAGCAGACTATACATTTGTCCTGTTTACTTGCCAAAATGAAAAAAGAAACCTATACATTAAATGTATGAAATGTATACTGCTGTTTTCCTGCTTATGCTGAGGAAAGACTTAAATAGGACATTTAAGTTGCAGTTGTTGTGTAGTAATGTGTTTGCTTGCTGCAGACTAGTCATTAAATATGCTTCATATTAGGAGAGATGAAAGAATGGAGTTAGCTCTTTGATCAAAGATTTAAAAACAGACTTGATGCTTGATTTTTTTGCTTGATTAACAGCAATACTATTTTCAAAAACTCAGTGTTTAAACTTTTCTGAATGGAATTATGTTAATGAATATTAAAGGTAACTAATGACCAACAAAGAAGCAGTTTAATAAAGATTTATTCACTTTACTTCAACCAGAACATACTTTCATACATCAGTATATAAATAAAAAAGAACTGAAAGAGTAACCAACCATTCTAGTCAACATATTCTACCAAGTAATATAATAGATGTTTTATTATTTATTTGAATCTTTTTTCTCGATTTGAAACTTTATTAGAACTTTATGGGGCTTAAAAAGGTTGACGACAACCTTTCCCTCTTTTTCAAAGAAGCTCTCCAGCGATGTTCTTTTTTTACTCACATTGACAGGGTTTACTTGTAGGGAAGTGCTGGAAAGAGAATAATAATAAAATATTCCACTACAGACTACAGAGCTTGATTTAAAGTCACTACAGTAACTGTTAATATTCAGACATTTCACACAGTTGTTAAACTCCAGTTGCTCATTTAGTGCTAATTTGTTTTGCTAAGATCATATCATGTATTATAACAAACTGCAATAACCAAGACCATGAGTTTCCATTGTTTGATTCATATTTTACAATTCAAGCTTTGTTTCAAGTCAGCAGAACACTGTTGTGTATAAAATTAACATGTGAAAAAGATCTTGGTATTTCCTATTGGTTAAACCCAAAACTCTGACGGTGCTGGTTTATTATTATTGCCATATAATGCCCAAATCGATCTGTATTTAAAGTTCATGTAGTGCTTGCAGTGTCCTCCACTTGTGTATTTGTCTTGACATTTGTTGCTTTTAAATATGTTGCATACTAATTATTTTAGTACTTGTTGAAAATCCAAAGAAGAGTATTGAAGTGTCACTATGGAGGCGTTTATTCAACTGTAAGGCTTGAATGTTAACAAATTATAAGCAAATATAGTAATAATAATAAATTATGTGCAAAAGGGGGCTCCTGAGTGACACTGCTACTGCTGGTAATTCATCCATGTCCAGGCGTCTAGTAGAGCACAATGTACCATCCCATGTGTAGTATGGGCTCCTTCTCCTGTTACTCACTGTGATGATAACTTCTATTACTAATGCTAATAATGCTAATGCGAATGCTAATTTCTGTTGACTGTCATAACAGAGTTGGTGGTTAGCATAGAATATAATAAACCATTATTATCCCACCTATGAGAAATTTTGGTGTTAGAGCTCTTTACAAAGAAAAGGAATATATAAGAAAAACCTCAACAAAGTATGCCCAGGTCTATAGACAAAAAAAAAACTAAAAACAATCTTGTATACATAAAACACCAAGAAGTCTCCAGAAGTATGTACAGAAACTGTATAGGTATGGTACAGATTAGATTAAATTAAGACATATAAAGTGCACAAGTACACTGTGTGTGAATAGCAGCAGTTATATGAACTGTTATACTGTGTTGTAGAGTCTGACAGCTGTTGGTAGAAATGAGCTGCGGTAATGCTCCTTCTTACACTGTGGGTGTAAAAGTCTACTACTGAACGAGCTGCTCAGGGCTCATACTATCTCATGTAGGGGGTGGGAGGTGTTGTCCATGATGGATGTCAGTTTGGTCAACCTATTCTCCTCCCCAGTCTGCTCGATGGGCTTCAGAGAACAACCCAGGACAGAACTGGCCCTCCTGACCAGCTTTTCAATTTCCCCTGTCCCTGTCTGTAATTCCATCACACCAGCAGACCACAGCATTAAGAATGGCAGACACTACCACAGTGTCATAAAAAGTCCAACGCATTCTCGACGTGCGTTGAGCTGTCCAGTGACTTTGCATCTGTAGCGGTGACTTACTGTAATGACATAGAGGAGACGTGTCTGACTTAATCGCCCCAGTGTTAGTTTTGCCATCTGATTGGGAGAGTCCTAGCTATTGACTGGTGTTAGGCTAAACTAAATTGGATGAAAAGAAGAAAAGCGTATGTGCCTTTTCTCTTTCATTATATACAATCAAATCATAGTGTTAAAATGAGGAATTTCATGCACTGAACTTTCCCCCAAAAATTGTGATGCTGTAGCTGTATCATTGTTGTCTGTGGGTTGTTGTAACAGGTTTCTCCGGGTAAAGGGAAGAGCAACTCCAGCTGTGTGGGCAGCGTGTCCTCTTCATCAGCGGCTGTGGTGGAGGTTAGTTCGGCTCAGAGTGAACCTGTAACATCTCCTCAGAGTGCCTCGCCCTCTGGCCCTCCAGATCCTTCCTCCAGACTTGCGTTGCCCCTGCCCAGCCAATCACAGCCCGCCACTTCATCTGTGTCGCCACCTACTTCTGAACCCAGTCCTGTGGAATTCGATAGCGCCATCAGTTATGTAAACAAGATCAAGAGCCGATTTTTGGATCATCCGGAGATCTACAGGTCCTTCCTGGAAATACTGCACACCTATCAGGTGAGCGTTGTAGTCTAGAGTTCTAATTTAAGAGCATGGTGTGTCCGATGGGATCTTTTGTTATCCAGATTAGTCAAGTCAATTTTATTTCTATAGCGTTTTTTACAACTGACGTTGTCACGAAGCAGCTTCACAGAATCTGGGTTCAAGCCCTTACTGAGCAAACCAAAGGGAACAAAGACGAACTCCCTATACTTAAGGAAGAAACCTTGGGAGGAAATGCTCAGAAGGGGATGCCATCTTCCTCTTGTTGATACCGGATAGTAATAACAGACAATAGATGATAAATAAATTAATAAAAAATATGTCATAACAATTTAAGTTTTAAGAAGCTTTGGCAGTTCCTTGTGTACAGTTGGGCCTTGTAGTTACGAGCATTATTTAGGCGCCGCATGGTATATAGGAATCTAAAAATAAAAATCGTCTAAAAATGACTAACACACAGGAGTACAGGAATAATAACAGCAAATCAGAAATATATTCTAGTGTAATAATGTCCACATCAAGCATATGTTCATATTAGCACACTAGAATCTGTTTGACACATAATCAGAAAAGCTTAAAAAAGGCCTGTTGTATTAGCGTAATAATTGTAATCACTGCCGATGGACTTAAAATGAGCAGTGAGTTTGATGAAGTAAAAGGTTACAGGACACATTAAAACCGTTTCTTTAAGGGAGGTTAGGATAAGCAGAAAGTAATATAGCATCATCTAAGGAAGTGAATCTCTCCTACATGACTATGAGCCTGAGTGAACAGAAACTAGCCTAACATGGATAGATTGATGACTGCTTTAGAATATGGATTACATTATTTAGATTGGTGCGTTTATGATAAATTAACCCATTAATGCCACATTATGCCACTATGAACATTAAATTATTTGCCAACTTGCCAATTATCTGCTAACTTTATAACCACAATATTATCATTCTTTTTTTGCTGTTTGTTGTTTTTTTTTTTTTTTTAAATATTCAATGCATCAGTAACGATTGTTCATGTAATTGTAATTTTTTTATACATGTACTGTTTTGTAATGTCCTTACCTGCTATAGTTTTCTTAGTATTTGCTGTTCAAAATTAAATGCAACTTTTTAGGATCGAGATTTAGGCTTTAAGGGCTGCGTGGCCAAAAAGAAAAACTTTATTTTAATATTAGCATTAATGTAGTTGCAGAAAAAAAAACGAAGATATCATGATGTAATTTTAAGCCTGTATTAACCATGCCCACTACAACCGCAATCCCAAAAAATGGGACGTAATATGTAAGCAAAAACAGAATGCAGTGATTTGTGAATCTCTCATGTTATTCACCAATGGGGACATGAATTAATTAAGAGAATTTTGTAAAGCGTCAGTATTTTAGAAACCATGCTCTTGGAATGTGAATTAGTCTTGCATTTGCTTAAAGGATCATCACTCTGAAATTCATCTTAACATGTCACAGGGTTTCAGACACCTTAGAGCAGCTCGCCTTTTTCAAAAATCCTTTTATCTGTTAATTAGGGATATTAGCACCAGTAACTATGTGAATTATCTCAAAGCTCTCCCAAATTTCACATTCAGTTCACATTATATAATATTTTCGTAAATTATTTAATATGCTTTGCCTGCACCCATTAAGTGTTAGGGTAAATTTAAATGTTGTTGAAATTTAGGTAAATGTAAGCTGTTTTCTAATTTGGACCTTTGCTGTGTTGCAAGCTATTATTGACCAGCACTCATTTGCACTGACACTGATATGTATATTGATATATACATTTTCAAAATCAGTTCTCTCAAATTGCTGATTTAAAAATCAAACACTTAGGTATTGTTTTGGGTTTGTTACAGGGCCAGTTTTGGGACTGGTGCTGAGGCAAATTGTAGTAAGGTTAAATAGGATCTTAGTGGGTGGCTTATGTTAAATAAACACACAATGTGTTTTGTGTGGCTGCACGGATTGTGGCTGTATGCTGTTCATCTAGGCAACTTGTAAAAGTTTATATTCTATTTAGAGAATTATTTGATCTGTTTTGTGAATGAGGTGTTAGAGTGGAGACTGTAGAACAAATTATTATAATTATTAACTCCTATTAACTCCTGTACAATCATGGTTCTATATGTGGGATGAGCCATTTCTTCTTTTATGATGTAGGAAACAATAAAAGCCATGTCATCATTAGAGTGATTTCTAAATTAATCCATAGAAGTTGTTTTGTCTGCTGTACGTTGTTTACTGCAGTTTATCAGAATGACTGCTTTAATAATAATGACATTTATAGAGTTATTTTCTTTATCAGATTTTCATCTTGTTAAATAAACGGAACGTTTTTCTTTAATTAACATTGGTCACCATTCTTTATTCTGATACATTTTTGCTATTGTGTTTGTCAGAAGGAGCAGCTGGAGCTAAAGGAGAACAGAAGCAGAAGCAGTTCAGGAATGACTGAGGATGAAGTTTTCTCCAAAGTGGCTAGCCTGTTCAAAGGTCAGGAGGACCTGCTGGCTGAATTTGGACAGTTCCTGCCTGACGCAAAAAGATCACTGGTTAGAAAAGAGCTTTTTTTCACTGCATTGACCCATTGACTTTTGCAAGCAAGCAAACGTTGAATAAAAAGCTGTTTATATTTTTGCCTTTTTATGCAAAATCTACAAAACTAAAGCTGCCACTCATATCACTTGGGAATAACGCTGCAAGTCGTGCGTTTTATCCCCTTTTTGTGATGTCAGTGTCATTAGCCACTCGCACCTTAAATGGTCTAAAATCAGCCTTTAACAGTAGTTTAGTAATTTGGAATACTTTCAAATTATTATTTTTACAAAAGGTACTATTCATACCCAGGAAGACACAGTGATGTACATCAGACTGAGTGCTGATGCTAAAAACGCCCATAGGATTAGCACATAGTTGATTTATGCTTAACATTACAGGTCTTTTAAATTGAAAATCAACAGTAAAACATTAAAGATGACTCTGTCTCTAAAAGAAACTATATAAACATTAAAAGGTTGGTTTAGTTCACTAACAGATGTGTGAAATTTACTGTACTAATTGGCAGTTTACTGGTGGCTCGTTGACGGGAAAGGAGCACATGAAGAAGCCAGAGGAAGATGATTTCAGCAAACAATCCAAAAAACGACCCCGTCCCGTCCTTCTGCCACACATGACACCGCTGCTAAAGGTCAGACTGCACCCCTGCTTCAGTAGTTCTCAAATTAGTCAACTAGTCACCTATACAGGTCTGTTGGTAGTATACAAAGAGTCTTAAAATTTTATATTTATCATGTGCAGACTCATCTTTAGACTCTTCAGATTTCTCATTCTTTACTACTCCAATTTGACTGACTTGTGCTGAATAAGGTTAAGCATTATAAGGGGTGGGAAACACAGGGTATCTCACATTACGGTACTAATCGATATATCGCGTGACAATAGCATATTGATAAATCACAGAAACACTTATTTAACATTGCTGTTCCATAAGTAGCAGCAATTCTATTGTTACCATTCCTGTATTTACTTTGCGACCGTAGTTGGAAGTGTGAGGAAACGGCTTCAGGGCCGAGTAGCAGCTTTACTCAGAGTATCTCCAGCTTGGGCGTGAATGCACCTCTTTGGAAACCAGCCAGTGCAAAGACTCACTCGGAAGTGTGATACCGTTTTGGAACTGGTGGCTTTTATTATTTTTTACTCAGTACAGAGCACTGTTCCTTTTTGTCACCTGGCAAGTGCATCACTGTAGCGTCCTGCTGCCAACCGAACTAGAACTGGAAGCAACATTCTTTCCACCTCGTATTACCCACCTATTTTCACTGTGTCCTGCACTCATTTGAGCAGCCTCACCCAGAGCAGACTTGATGGGAAATGTTTATTAATTAAAATATTAATATTGCTGTTGGCGTATTGATTATGGTGACATTGATTATATCTCCAAATCGATATTTTGTCACACCCCTAGTATGCATAGTGCTCCCTTTTTCTGGCCATTTTATTCTGATAGACGGCACCCAGGTGAACATTGAAAGTGCTCTCTGTGGGACTGGGGAATATTGGAATTTTTATATGCAATTTCACGGACACAGTTTTTGTTCTATAATGTGTTTAAAACTTTTCACATTTTTAGGACGTGATTTTAGGGGTTGGCAATATTGGAAAAAACTCATATCACAATACTTAAAGACGTTTTCCTGATATGAAGTATATCACAAGATCTATTCTTCTGTTAAGATTAAATACAATTATATTTTTGTTGTATTTTGTAAAAAAATATATATAAAAGTTTAATGAGAACAAATTTTTATTTGGTTTATCACACTTAAGCAAGACTAATAAAGCTCTCTATTAACTGAAATATATTCCAGAGTGTCTTTATGTACGCACAATATAACAATATGCTCAGAAAATCATATTATCATGTATTAAAATCTATATCGTCATCTTGCCCAGATCTAAGTGATATTGGAGCACCTGCGAAGACTGTGAAAAAGAGCTCCATTGGCCTGAAGTCATGAATTGCTGTCTGATGAATTTTGTCTGCAGTTCATGGTTTGAGATCCTCACTTTAAGCAGGTTTGGGTTGATCTGTTTCTTCTTTCTCATTTTAGAAAAAGATGAAATTTTCATGCTCCAAAGATCAGTCATTTGCCTCAGTTGGAAAACATGGAGTTCTTCGTGAATTTACTTTCTTTGATAAGGTAAGGTGCTCATTTCTCCACTTTTAATAATCCTTTGTTAGTTTTGGCTTTATTGATTAAGTTCTTTGTGAAAGACATTGTACCAGGTAATAATCTAATGAGTTAAGAATGTTTTTTGATCCTGGTTCATGTCAGGAACCATTTGCTTGAGTAGGGATGCAGTAATCTCTGCAGTCATGAAATTTGTTAAATGACCATCTTGTTTAGCAAAAGGGTGAAAAACATACAGTCCTGTGATGTGATCCTTTATAAAAGCCATGGTAAGCAGAATTAATCATGCATGTGTACAAAATGCTGCTGCAGCTGCTGTAAAAAAAAAGTAAAATCATTGCAGAAACACTTCACTCTGCTGCTACACTTTGTTATTAGGCTGGTCGAAATGATTACATAGTCACCTGCTGTTTTTAAGCTGTTCAAAATTACTTTGCATTTGTCTGTCCCCATCATACACTTGTCAGCAGAACTGGGGGGATTTTTATTATTTTGGGGGGACGAATATGTAAGGCAAATAATGCACAATACATTTAAGACACATTGGGGAAAAAACCCTAACTTTCAAATGTGTTATAAGTTTGTTTAAGCTTGCTTTGGTTGTTGTAGGTGGAGCTAGGAAGTAAGATCTCTTAATAATCAATAAAACTAGTTTAGGCTTCATATAATTAACTAATGTCTCTTGAATGGCACAACGTTCTAATCATTGACTCTTTGACCCTCCGTCCACCCTCCCCTTTAATTTAGCAACTAGCAAGCGCAGATGCATGTTAGCTGATGTAACAGAATTAGTTGTTATTGTTCTCCTCCAAGCATTTTTAGCTCTATTGTGGTTTAGCATTATCAGGAGTTTGGGGAATTGCAGTGGTTCTGATGAACAATGTACAAGCCTTCATCCTTCATCCAGTTATTTGTTGTCAGTGATTCCCATTTCAGTTAAAATGACATGAAGGTGACTGGTATAAATTGTTTTTTGGTGGTAGTTTTATACTTGACACTTTTTTTTTTACACTCAACTTCTTTCCCTTTTTTCAGGTCCGTCGTCTGTTTAAGAGTCAGGAAGTATATGAGAATTTTCTGCGCTGTATTGCTCTTTTTAACCAGGAGGTGGTGTCAGGAGCTGAGCTTCTACAACTAGTCACCCCTTTCTTAGGGTAAAAATGACCCATTTACCCCATTTATTACACTCTTCTTTTATTTACTAAACTTTTATTAATTACACACATTGTGTTCTTAAACCATTCATGTCCAGCAAGTTAATTAATATGATCAATTAAACGCCACAGATCTTGTTTCATTTGGTGCCGTAATTGCATTTTGAATGGTTATATCGTTAATGATTATCTTAACAGAACCTGTGTAACTTTTTAAATTTTTCAAATTTAGATTGTTTGTTATAACGAACTAGCTGCAAACTTAATGCAATGAGCAAGTGTTAAATCTTTTTCATTTTTTTTCTGTTTTTATTTTCTAGTTGTACATTTTTTTAACTTAACATTGTGAACATTCAAAAATCCATTATGATTGATATAATGATGATGCTATAATTTGTTTTTTTTTTGTTTTGTTTTTTCACATTGTAGGAAGTTTCCAGAGCTGTACACGCAATTTAAATCCTTTTTAGGGGAAAAGGAGCTGACGCATTCTGTTTCTGGCTTGTCGGACCGCTATATGGAGGGCGGTGGCAGGGAAGTGGATTATGCTTCCTGCAAGAGACTTGGCTCCAGCTATAGAGCTTTGCCGAAAACGTACCAACAGCCCAAATGTAGCGGTCGCACAGCTCTCTGCAAGGAGGTACACATTCACCTGCAATACACGTGTACTCGTTCACCTGAGACATGTACTTTGAGCATATACCTAATTATCTATACCTTTCAGTGTACAGTCAAACTCGTCACTATTGGCCCGGGCACTAAATTTGTTGAAAGGTAGGGTTGGCAAGCTATCGTAATGGATTTAAAAGGGAAGACCCCAGCACTTTCACCGCAAATGACTTGACTTGCTGTGCTGTGTCTGGTTTTGAATCGACACCGCCAATCAACTGAGTACTAAAAAACCTTAAAATCCTAGTTCAGTTTTTCACATAAAACAGCATCAGTAACAGTCACATTTTGCGATCTAGCAAATGAAAACCAGATTTCCAGCACTGCTTCAGGCTTAACATGACTGCGCTATGACGTTCCGCCATTTTAGCTTTTGGCTGAGAGAATGTTGCCACCTGCAGCGTTTCATGGCGAGATGTAGGTTTGGCGAGAAAACGGGGGCAACGATTTTTGACTGTATATGCTTTGTGAATAAAGCTTAGGTTGTGTCTGAACAAATATATGAAATATGGTTTCATACCTGCTTTTCCTGAATTTCTTTAGTCCTTGACCTTAAATATACTATATAAATATTACACACATTCTATATCCTAAATTGTCTTTTACAACACTTTGTCTGTAGGTTCTGAACGACACATGGGTATCATTCCCATCCTGGTCAGAGGATTCCACTTTTGTGAGCTCTAAGAAAACGCCTTATGAAGAGCAGCTCCATCGCTGTGAGGATGAGAGGTTTGAGGTGAGATTGCTAGATCACAAGGATCTTCAGTTTGCTTTAGAACTGATGTAAAATGTTTGCAAAAAATTTCATTTACTTAGTATGACAAAAGTGTGTAAAAATAACCGCTATATCAGCTATGCAAGCTGACTTTTTTGGGGGGTTTTTTAGAGCACAGTGTGCCGTACATATGGCTACATACACAAATACCCATAAAAGAAATTATCTGGTTTTTATTCCTGCAGCTGGACGTTGTTTTGGAGACCAACTTGGCGACCATTCGAGTTTTAGAGAGTGTTCAAAAAAAGCTGTCACGCCTTTCACCAGAGGATCAGGACCGCTTCAGATTGGATGACTGCCTGGGTGGTACCTCTGAAGTCATCCAGCGACGCGCAGTGTATCGCATCTATGGGGATAAAGCACCTGAAATAATTGAGGGACTAAAGAGGAACCCGGCTACTGCTGTACCTGTTGTACTAAAGAGGCCAGTACACTTGCCTGTTCTTGCCTGTTTTTGTTCTTTTCTTCTTTTCTTCCTTTCTTTCTGCTTTCCTGACATCTTTTCTAACTACCTTCCTACCTACTGAAGTACAAGCACAAATGGCCAAACTAAGTGATCAGCCATGCTTCTTTTAGTTACTACTTAGTAGCTGAATGTAGACTGGCTACTTAAGCAGATATAAATGAACAGTGCTCACTGTTACTCTTTAAAAAATGTTATGTAAAAGTGTTATTGGACCGTTCAGATGTACGTATTTTATTTGCTTTAATTTCTTTCTGCTCAACAAAATATATTAAAATAATACAACTCCAAAATTATTATTATCATTACGCTCAAAATGTGATCAGAGTATTTTATAATAATTGTATCAGGCCATGTAAAGCACTGGTCATATTAAGCATTATTTATCACACCATATATTATTCTTTTTTTCTGTATTGTTTATAGGCAAGGCAAGTTTATTTATAAACCGCTTTATCATACACATGGTCATTCAATGTGCTTTACAAAGTTAAAAGGAAAATATAAAATCAATAAAATAGATCAAACGAATAAAAGAAATAAGCATAAAAGAAAAGCAATAGATAAAAATGAATAAATATGCATAAAAGAAAATATAATAATCTTGAAAGTAGATAAAATCGCATAATAAATAGCCATGGTGTGCAGGGAAATAGCTGTTTAGTTTTAGGTTGTGGAAAATTGGCAACTGTTGGAGCAGATCTGATCTCCATTGGTAATTTATTCCAACATTGTGCTGCATAATGACTTTCATTTTATCTTGTTTAGTAGTGGGAACCACAAGCTGACCTTCTCCTGCTGATTTAAGAGCTCTACTTTACTGATAATCATCAAACATCGTGGAGAGATTTTTAGGGCCCAAATCTTTGACTGACTTAAACACTATGACTTAAACTTTAAACTTTATTCTGTATAATATGAAGCCTCTCACACCCCCTAACTTCTTTGAGAGAAAACACTAAGCTGGGTGATCGATCTTCCCTTATACCATGTTGGACATCAAATTTAAATTTGTTGTTGTTTTTTGGCTACTTTATAGAGGTTATAAATGTAGTATGTTTGTTTGTTTCAGGTTAAAAGCAAAGGAGGAGGAGTGGAGAGAGGCACAGCAGGGTTTTAATAAAATCTGGAGGGAACAGTATGAGAAGGCTTACCTCAAATCCCTGGACCACCAAGGAGTCAACTTCAAACAGAATGATATGAAAGCCCTGAGGTCGAAGAGTCTACTCAATGAGATTGAGAGCATTTATGATGAGGTAAAACCTTTGTCCGTCTGGAGTGGAGAGTTTAGTGCAGACACTGCATGTATATTTTGGTTTTTTTTGTCTCCTATTAAAAAGTATATGGAGCTTCATCTAGAGAAAAGTCGGACAACAGCCACCATGGAGAATAGGGCTGGGTATTGCCAACAACCTCACAGTACAATAGGTATCATGATACAGGGCAATGTATCGCTGTATTGAGCACTGCACTGTTTCTGTTTCAAAATTGCTGGAACAAACTGCCGAAAAAATTCTTAAACTGCCTATATCGATACAGCAGTGTCTGTATTGATACTTGTATTGTCTACAAGTAGGTCACTATATTTAGCTGAATTGATGTTTTGAGCACAGCCCTAATGAATTTTTTTATCTTATATCAAGTAAGAATGGACAAAAATTCTGTTTGTAGAATTGCAGTTAGTTCCTTCTGTTCCTAAATGGTTAAAAAGTGTAATTAAAGGAAAAGTAATGTAGCACAGTGGTGCATGGACCTCTGTCCCAACCATGCGATAATGCTCTGTAACGTTTATATGGTCAACATGCTGAGTCTGATTGTTTTTAATACACTGCAGAAAATTAATTGAAGATTTAATGCGTATGGCCTTTTACACTTTTTGTATTGTACTGCAGTATGTCTGAATGGGTGCTATAATCTGTCAAACCTTTAGCGATGGAAATGTAAATGTCAAATCTTATTGTTTAGTTAAACTGTTTCATGTTTTTTCACATGTGCGCTTGTGTCTGTCCAGCGTCAGGAGCAGAGCACTGAGGAGGGTGGTGTGGGTCAGCAAGGCCGTGAGGGGGGTGGAGCCATTAGTGAGCCGCACCTTATCTTTACTTACGAAGACAAGCAGATCCTGGAGGATGCCGCTTCACTCATCATCTACCACGTCAAACGCCAGCCTACCATACACAAGGATGATAAAGACCACATCAAACGTATCGTCCAGCACTTTGTCCCGGACCTGTTCTTCTCCCGTCGTGGAGAGCTGAGCGAGACCGAGGAGTGGACGGATGAGGAGGCAGAGGGAGAGGATGGAGGTGGTGATACAGGAGTATGTGGAGGAGGTAAGACTGAGTGAACTAAAATATTGTGTGTGCTGTATTCTAACACTAATATTAATTAATAGTATTGATATTAGTAAGATGCTTCTATAAATTATGCACAAAAACTAGTTAGGCCAAATTGCTTATGTAGTAGTCTTTCCTGATTCTCACATGTGGCATGAGCTCCACCGTTCCTGTTTTCTTGGCTAAAACAAAACTGAATTTACTACATAATTTACTTAATTTACTTACTAAATTACAGATTTGAGGAAGAGAATTCCAGAGTTTGGGGACTTTTTTGTGCCATCTGTTGTTAGCAATCACAAAAAAGCTGTGAAGAGCAGCACAAACACTCCATTTTCATTTTAAATAGGTAATAGTTGATACCCTGCCAATCGCTTGGTTTGTACAAGTTCTTTAAAAAAAATATAGCACTTATTGCAGTTTCTATTCCTGCACATGTTTATATGTGAAGCCTACAGTTCAAGTAATTAGCTTTGGAAAACTTTATTTATTCTTACAGTGAGAAATGGCTAATGAGTTACTGTGGTCTCATTTTACATAATACCAGAAATTATGATGATGATAGTCCTGTTGACATTTAAGAAAAAAGAGCTCTGGTATCAGCAGATATCCAAATTCAGGTATTAAAATGGGATCATCAATTTATCAAAAGCCTAAAAATGTTTTTTGGTTCATCTCAAATAGTCGCAGTTGCTGCTTTTCTTACAAACTTCAGCTTGATTCAGTTGTGCTACAGTTTTCCTAGGTGTTAAATAGTCAGTATTAGAACCTTTACAACCAGCATTAGAAGTAGTAGTAGTATTAATTATATTGTAATTGTTAATATATACTATATTTAATGATATTTAATTATTTGAGTAGTAATAACTATTATTTCTTAATTGCCCAGGCTTAGGAGGTGGAGTGTCAGCAGGAGTCACAGGAGGCCAGCAGCAACTGAATGGTGAAGCTAGAAGGAGACGCTGTAACTCCACAGATGTGCCCAGCGTTCCAACCTTGCAGGAGGAGCAAACGGAGGAGCCAGAGCAGCAGAGGGAGCTGGACGGAGTATACAATCTGTTTTTTGTTAATAACAACTGGTACTTCTTCCTGCGGTTGCACCAAACACTCTGCTCACGGCTACTGAAAGTTTATAGACAGGCAGAGCGGCAGCTGCTTGAGCATCGAGCTGAACAAAGTGCAGAGCGCCTCCTGGTTGCTGAAGGACGCAGAGACAAGGCTACAGACTTGGCCATGGAGCTTCGCCTTAAACAGCCTAGTAAGAATGTGAAATCATTATTAAATGCACACAGACCACAAACAATGTCATTTTCATTTTATGATTGAATACTTCCCTCAATAGCATACAGAATTTGTGGCAAGAGATGTGTTTGGTTGTTTTTGCTGAAACTGTAGCAATGCAATAAACCAGGTGTGGATTTTTTTGTGTAAATATGGCTGTAAAAAAAACTCTGGAATGCAAGCTGGCACGCTGCAGAGGAAAATTAATTTTGAAGTCGTTACACTACAAAACATCTAGGCCACTAGGGCTGCGTGCAAAAAAATCAATACAGCAAAATCTTCTGACCTCTTAGTCTTTTAGTCAATACATACAGGGATACAGGCACTGTTTTATCAGTTCTGGCAGTTTAATACCTTTTTTGGGAAGCTGTCCAATGGTATAATGGCATCCCCTATGGTGCAGTGCACAATACAGCTGTATGGTGCCAGCAAATAACTGAATGTAAGGGCCCGGAACTTTTAAAATAAGGCATAATGTTCAGTTTGCAAAGGTATACAGTATGCAAAGAACATGGGGAACTACACAGCTAACAATGTGGCTAATAATGTGGCTAACAACAGAGAATGTGCTGACACAGACATTGGCACCTTAAACAGTTTCTTCATTTATGGTGCATTGAAATATTAAGTATGTAGAGCAGTTCAATAAGTTTAAGTTTCTTTTTATTATATTGAATTAGTTAGACATCACACACATCTTATTTTCAGCAAATGTACATCACAGATGCAGGTACCTCTCTGAAACACTCAGTTTTCTCTTTGGCCAGCTTTCAGCTTATTTATAGCTCTCCCTGGTTCTTCTGGCAGTTATCAGCATGAAATCTTCCAGACTGATGCTGTGCTTTCTGTAATGTATGGCCTTGTATTTACTGATCAGCGCAATTTCATATTAATGCCTTTTTCTTGTGTGTTTAGGTGAGGTGGAGCTGGAGGAGTATTATCCAGCATTTTTGGACATGGTGCGCAGTCTGCTGGATGGTAATCTGGAGTCCATGCAATATGAGGACACTCTGCGGGAAATGTTCACCATACATGCTTACATCGGTTTTACCGTAGATAAACTCATACAGAACATTGTGAGACAGGTGAGAGAGAGAAAGAGAGATATTAATAAATCTGCATCTATCATGTGTCTTGTGTGATTATACAACACAAAATTAAATTGTTGTTAGCAGCTAAATGCTAAGAGACAAATTTTACGATGCTTAGAGTGAGAAGTGAGCAGAAGTGGTAAAGCATGGAAGCATATTAATAGACACTTTTAAACCAAACAACCCTCCCAATAGTAAGCTACTCTGAGTGTGAAATACACACCTTCACGGGTGTTTTTTCTGTTTGCACTCTCACTGCTGGTAGGAACACTGAAGTGCTGTAAGCTGGCGGATTGCTGGTCTAGCAACCCCATATAAGAAGAAGGAGGAAGGTGTGGTTGGAGCACTTAAACCAGTCAAAAAACAACACACACACAAAGAGATATACATGTGTGTGTGTGTGCGTGCACGCACAACAAACATTAAAAATAAAACCCCTCATAATGGTGCTCATTGAACATCACACTTATATCATTTTTGCAGTGTTGTAGCGTTAGTGTTTGTAGTAGTTACAACTAGTTCATTAATGCCTGAGCTTTACCGAGAGCTGTGAAGTTGTTCCAAAACAAAGAAACGTATGGAATGAACAACTAGGACCTGTACTATTTACAGGAGAAAAGACTGAATCACATGATGAGGGCATGACTGTCTATTAGAAGTTTGCGAAAGCAGAGCTGCTTGCACATCTAAAGTCCTGTTGACCTCTCTTCATATGATTAGTATCTGAAATGCATCCTGATAAGATTATGTACAACAATATGCATTTACTTGCAGTGTAGTGGTAGGAAAGTTTGGATTTGCAAATATGTTGAAGAGACGGATGCATTTACATTGCTATAACAATGTGTCTCATACCACCCCCTGAGATGAATCTGGTTTAAAAGCTTAGTTTCTGTTTTAATCCTTATTTGCAAATCCCTTCCCTTTTCTGTGGTTTGTGCTTTATACAGCTGTAATCCTGATTACCAAGGCAAATGATGGGAACAGGTGTAAATGGGATCTATACATCTCTGGTGTGCCTGCCTCATGTTTAACTAAATTACAGTGGTGGTATTTCACACTGTCCAAAAAGGCATTACAGTCCATTTTTTATATTACTAAGTACTCACACATATCTACTAGCTGCATTACTGTTTTTTAAACAGTTATGGATAAATATGATTTTAAATAACATTTTGTTTCATAACATTTTCTAAATGTTAGTTGGTGTATGATCTTTTCTCACAGTTTTGGCTGAAGTCTGTATTGTTTGTACTCGTATCCTGTGGTACTTCTGCGATGTCACTTTACAGATTTACCAACATTTTAGCAGTTTTATTTAATATATTTTCTTCACAGGTTTGGTATTTAAATGAGCACAATGTCCATGACTGTCCATAAAGGTTTTTTAATTTATTGATTTTATTTATTTATTTATATTCTATTTACTGCACTTTACTTAGGTACTGGCAGTGTGGGATTGTTTTTGCTCTTGATTTCCGTCCATTTAAAAATAACAGTTTAAAATATGGACATAGTGATGGTCCAGTCTAGACAAAAGTCCTGTATTTTGATCCTAGTGTATGCCTGGCCACTGCTGTCCTTAATATGCTCAATTGAGTACACTATGTTCTGAGCTGTGTTGGATTAAATGTTTTCTTGACGTCTTCTGTAACTTTGCTCTGTAGTGTTACTGTTCTATTGATCCATTCAGATGTGTGTGAGTGATGTATGTGTTTGCATGTGTCTGTTGCAGTTGCAGCACCTAGTGAGTGATGAGGTGTGTCTGCAAGTAACTGAGCTATATGCAGCTGAGCGAAAGCGTGGAGCAGCGGGTGGAAATCTCTCCTCGCAGTGTGTCAGAGCAGCGTGGGAGACCAGCTACCAATGGAAGGCTGAGAGAGTCATGGCTGAAGAAAATTGCTTTAAGGTAAACATGAACAATGCACTATACTGTAGATCTATATATATATATGTATATCATATATATATATATACAGGTCCTTCTCAAAAAATTAGCATATTGTGATAAAGTTCATTATTTTCTGCAATGTACTGA
>JBBIGC010000018.1:18535158-18548416 GCA_037576955.1 Lepidarchus adonis
AAAACAGTTATAAACAACAAAGTTTTAATGAATAACGAAAACATTGTAGTTATTTTCAAGTATATTTTTATGAATTGGAGGTAATTTGTAACATATTCAGACTATTTTGTCATAATAGTCGGGGTTCCTTTTAATGGCTCAGTCTTTTTTTATGCCAGGGGGAGCTCTTTTACTGTCTGACTTATAAGAAGTTAAATATATAAAAAATATATTATTGAGAAATTCACATTTTCTCTACATTGTATTTTTTTCATTTGGGGTTGCTCCTGTAATTGTATATAAAATAAAAAATTCTGTTATTTCTATTGGCCATAGTACTACAAATTACTTAAATGTAAGTATGTAAATACTTTAACCCTGACCCTACCCCTCATTTTAACACCTTTCTCAAAACCCTTCTCCTCAGATATCCGCCTGCGTGTACGGGCGGAATACTGCCAGCACGACTCCGCTCTGCAGGGCAACGTCTTCTCCAACAAGCAGGAGGCACTAGAGAGGCAGTTTGAGCGCTTTAACCAGGCCAACACCATCTTGAAGTCGCGTGACCTTGGTTCCATCATCTGTGACATCAAGTTTTCAGAGCTGACATACCTGGACGCATTTTGGCGGGACTACATTAATGGCTCTCTGCTAGAGGCGCTGAAGGGTGTCTTCATCACGGACTCACTGAAACAGGCTGTTGGCCATGAGGCCATAAAACTGCTGGTCAATGTGGATGAGGAAGACTACCAAGCCGGCCGGAGGAAGCTCCTGAGGAACCTGATGGCGGGAGGGGCGGGGTCAGGCAGCCGAGAGTCTAGCTCATCTTAGTGTAGGCGGGGTCTGACTGGGCTGAAGGCGGGGCTTTGAGGGACACTGCTTAATAAACAGACTGAAATTGGCAGACAGTGGACTGCACTGGAAGTGGTTGACAAAAGCGTGCTAAAGTTTGATCTAAAACGACTCCTGAGAGAGAGAGAAAAAGAGAAGAGGTGTGTGGTTCAGGCTGCTGGCTGTGGTGAATGTAGAGAAAGGGATTCAAAGTATCCTGAAATGTTTGCTCCTTTTTTTAAATCACAACCAAGGTTTGAAAATAAAAATAGGCCATTTAAGTAGCGGGACAACAAGAAGGCATTTCATTTCTTTTGGGTTTTTAGGGGGCCAGATAATCAACACTACATGGTTTCTTACGTGAATACCTACCATTTTTTTCAAGTACTGTTGCACAAACATTTGTTTTTATGACTGTGAACCTGTGTACGTGTGCGCGGGAGGGGAAAGGCCCCTCTCAGTCTCCCTCAGCAGCTGGCTTGCCTTTGGACTTCAGCTCGTTGTGAAACAGCTCTATGATCAGTGTTGTATTTATAATCTCCTTTAAGCATCCACATACTAATTTGTCTTTCTTTTCCTGAGAGGCTTGAAGTATTCTAGAAGAGAGAGAAAATGTGTAACCCCTATGGAGAGTTTGACTTTGCTTCTGTGTGTACTGACCCCAAACAGCAAAGTTCATTTTCACTGCAGGATTAGAAAATTAAACACACATTTTTTGCCTCATTGAAAATTACTATTATAATTTATGCTGTGCTAAGCTGCTAAAATTAGTTTGAATTAGTCCATCCATGCTCTGCTCACAGATATGTTCTTTCATAGTTACTGTTAAGTTTTACAGAATGCTATAAAAATTGCAATCCAACCTAAGGATAAACTGTGGCACCCTGCATTATTAAGTGCTATGCTACTGTGCCTCACTTGCTGTTGTAACTAATGGAAATAACTGGTTGAAAACAATGACCGATGGCCGCCATGCCCGTGTTAGCTTGATAACAGGATAAACAAATCTGATCTAACCCTATCATCTTATCTTTTTTTTAGACAAACAGAATTGTGTGCTGCAGTCTACAGTGCCTACTTGTCCAAATTTCCTTCAGTACCTACAAACGGATGCATATGTGGGTGAATGATGCATGGAGTAGTTCTCCTGATAGATGATAAGTATAGATGATGGTAAGCTTAAGCCTAATCTAATCGTCTAGATCAGAGGTGCCCAAAGTCAGTCCTGGAGGCTGGTGTCCTGCACAGTTTGGTAGTTTCCTTCTCCAAACGCACTCCCTGAACCTGGCAATATACAGGCGAGTTTTACCAGCTGAGCTTGATCAGGGAAATCACCAAACTGTGCTGGAATCTGGCCCTTCAGGACCGGAGCTGGACACCCCGGTCTAAAAGAATTACTCATTTGTTTCATGATTAATAGTAAAAATTATGAAGGAAATAACATCCAGCAAGAGTCCTTGCATTAAGATTCACAAGAATGAAGAATAATTAGCACAATTGTCAGAAACATGGTTTGATATTTTGATGATTTCCTGCTAGTCAGTGTGAATCTTTTGGGTGTTTGCATTAAATCTGCTCTTTTGATACACCTGGCAACCCTACTTCTCCCTCCAGCGTTGTTGTGGTGCTCAGACTTGTTTTTTTATGTCCTTTATTTAAGACAATTTGCTGTATTTTAAAAATTGACACTCAACTTTGTATTTTTTCATTTATATGAAATGGCCTTCTGTTTTCTTCTAAACTAAAAGCCTGCTCAAGTAAAAGGACAGTCACACCAAGCGTGCAGCATTTAGAATGAATCCGCGCAACAGAAGTATATCTTTAGAAACTGGAGGGGTATAATGTGACTCACTTTAGAATATAGCTCGATAAAACCAAAGGTACTTCCGAACACACGTGTGCGCACACGCACACTCATCTCTTTTTCTCTTTACCTGTGCTCTCTCTGTCCCTGGTTTACTAACGAAAATGGTTGTGAAATAGCTTCATACTATCACAGACATTCAGTCAGCTGTGGGTCAGTAGGCTGCTGCGGTCATGAAAGCAGAAAAAAATTCTTGTAAGGTTTTCCTAATGGAATTAAACAAAGTTATAAAATTGGTATCTATTATATAGGTTCTACGTTCTGTTGGTTGTGTTTCGAGTGTTTGTCAATAAAACTTGCATGTATATGACTTTAACCCCTACAGACATCACAGTGGTAAAAAGAGCTGTTTGGTAGACTAAAATCTTATCAAAATTTCTAATCTTCTTTTCTACTTTGATTTTCATAGAGAAAGCGATTGAGTGCGCTAATTTTGTTTTTGGAGAGATGGCGTTCTCCTATCAGCAGAGCAGACAAAGACGGAGCACTTTGTTTTGTACTCGAGTATTTCACCTCCTGTAATCATAGTCAGTTGTATACACCATTCCAAAAACATAGGAGAAATAAAGCAGCATCTGCAAAGTGTTATGCCATGACTGTGATTTATGAATTATTTTATTTTTGTTCACCATGGCAGCAATTGTGTTAAGTGATACATGCATAATAGCTGACTGATTAATTTAGTGTACAAATCAATAAAACATGATTTAAAGTCCACTATGAACTATTCTTCACCTGAAAAAAATATATCTAGAGCCACAAGGTAATATGTGACATGGCCATTTTATTTAGTTCCAAGTAGAACATGTTTTGGTTATATTCACATATATTCATATACATTATCTGTAAGTTTTGTCACAGATTCATTCGGAAGATTTTCTACCAATACAGTATATTTTTTACAGTATAATTTTTCCACAATGTATAAATTCGATATATCTCAGAATTCACTTAATTATTCGGTAACAGCATTATTTGGTGAATAACCAAAATAATGTCCTATATAGATCTTGTGTAGATAAAATATACAATATCTCACAAAAGTGAGTAAACCCCTCACATTTTCCTAAATATTTTATCTTTTTTCATGGAATAACACTGAAGATATGACATTGTGATACAATGTAAAGTAGTCAGTGTACATCTTGTATAAATCTTGTAAATTTGCTGTCCCCTCAAAATAACTCAACACAGCCATTAATGTCTAAACCATTGGCAACAAAAGTGAGTACATCCCTAAGTGAAAATGTTCAAATTGTGCTCAATTAGCCATTTTTCCTCCCTGGTGTCATGTGACTCATTAGTGTTACAAGGTCTCAGATGTAAATGGATAGAAAGTGTGTTAAATTTGTTGTTATCTGTTATACTGGTTACTGGAAGTTCAACATGGGCCCTCATGGCAAAGAACTCTATGAGAGTCTGAAGAAAAAAATTGTTGCTCTACATAAAGATGGCCTAGGTTGTAAGGAGTTTGCTAGCACCCTAAAACTGAGCTGCAGCACAGTGACCATAACCATAGAGCAGTTTAACAGACAGGTTCTACTTTGAACAGGCCTCACCATGGTCGGCCAAAGAAGTTGAGTTCACGTGTTTAGCATCATATCCAGAGGTTGTCTTTTGAAAATTGACGTATGAGTGCTTCCTGCATTTTCTGCAGAGGCTGAAGGGGTAGGGGGTCTGCCAGTTCTCAAACCATACGCTGTACACAGCATCAAACTGGTCTGCATGGCCGTCATCCCAGAAAGAAGCCTCTTCTAAAAATGATACACAAGAACGGCAGCAAACAGTTTGCTGAAGACAAGCTAAGATTACAAGTAAAGATTAGTGGTACCATTTCCTGTGGTCTGATGAGACCAAGTTAAACTTATTTTGTTCAGATGGTGTCAAGCATGTGGCAGTAACCACATGAAGAGAACAAAGACAAGTGTATCTTGCCTACAGTCAAGCATGGTGGTGGGAGTGTCATGGTTTGGGCTGCATGAGTGCAGCTAACACTGGGGAGCTACAGTCCATTGAGGGAACCATGAATGCCAACATGGTAACTACCCCAAACATGCCTCCAGGGTAAAGACCAAGCATATCTCCAGACCTATTGAGCATCTGTGGAGCATCCTCAAATGGAAGGTGGAGGGGTGCAAGGTCATTAACATCCACCAGCTCTGAGATGTCATCATGGAGAAGTAGAAGAGGATTCCAGTGGCAACCTGAGAAGCTCCAAGCTCAAGACAGTTAAGGCAGTGCTGGAAAATAATGGTGGCCACACAAAATATTGACATTTTGGGTGCAATATGGACATTTTCACAGGAGTGTACTCACTTTTGTTGCCATTAATGTCTGATTTAAACATAAATGGCTGTGTGTTGAGTTATTTTGAAGGGACAGCAAATATACATCGTAAACAAGCTGTACACTGACTTCTTTACACAGTATGTCATACCAGCTTTGTTAAACATGGTGGGGCACATTGTAGCATGCTTATCTTCACTGATAATGTAATGGCTGATTGTAATTGCACAATGAATTCTGAGGTCTATAAAAACATCTTATAAGTTCCAGTAAAAGCTAAAAAAAACTCAATGAACAGTGCTTCATCCTATAACAAGATAATGATCCCAAACATACTGCTAAGGCAACATGGGAGTTTCACAAAGTAAAAAATTGACCATTCTTGAATGGCCAAGTCACCATTTGAGAATGCCTTCCATATGCTGAAGAAGACACTTAAAGGGAAAAGCCCCCAGGACAAGCAGGAGTTCTAGATGGCTGCAATACAGAGTAAGGGTAGATATATGTATACACTATATTGCCAAAAGTATTTGCTCATCTGCCTTTTCCCATTCTTAATTCATAGGGTGTAATTTGACGTCGCCCCACCCTTTGTAGCTATAACAACTTCAACTCTTCTGGGCAAGCTTTCCACAGTCACGCAAGTACTGTTCTCCTGGTAACCGCCAAACCCAGTCTTGTCCATCAGTTTGCCAGATGGAGAAGTGTGATTCATTACACACTTCAGAGAACACATCTCAACTTCTAGAGTCCAGTGCGGCACTTTACACCACTGCATCACTTTGTGATGTATGGCTTGGATGAGGCTGCTTAGCCATGGAAACCCATTCCATGAAGCTCTCTACACACTGTTCTTGAGCTAAACTGAAGGCCACATGAAGTTTGGAGGTCTGTAGCGATTGACTCTACAGGAAGTTGTGGTCTCTGTGCACTATCCGCCTCAGCATCCACGGACCCCACTCTGTTATTTTGCGTGGCTGAACACTACGCGGCTGAGTTGCTGTTGTTCGCAGTCACTTCCACATTGTTATAATACAACTGACTGTGACTATTTAGTAGTGAGGAAATTTCACAACTTGACTTGTTGCACAGGTGACCCATTTTTTCACAAATGTTCGTAGAAGCAGTCTGCATGCCTAGGTGGTTTAAATGATATACTTTTGCCCAGGGAAGTGATTGGAACACCTGAATTTCATCATTTTGATGAGTGAGTGAATACTTTTGGCAATAGAGTGTGTATTTGTGGACCCTTTAGAATGTTCTTTATTTTAGCATAGACAAGTGACATAGACATTTTCCTGTAGAATCTGTTGGAGTAATTCAGAATTCATTGTTTTTTGAAAGATGGTGGATGAAAAACTGCTTATTGTTTTGCCACTGAGATAATACTACACTATTTTTTCAATCATGTTTTTTCTGGTTTGTTGTCTGTTTTAAGGAATTATGTGGACAGCTGATGTTTTAAGCTATATTTATGCAGAAATGTACAAACTTCTAAATGGTTAAGAATCTTTTAAGCACCACTGTATAAAGAAAATGTTTATATAACATAATAATGAAATAAAACTATTGTTTATTTATTGCTGTTTGACTTTTGCCTTTCTTTTCAGCAGTTTGATCAGAAATCTGCAGGCCAGGCTAAAAAGCAGACAAACGGCCATAACAACACCAAGCACCAATGCTAACACATCCACATTGTGGTATTCATACCAGTGCAACTTGTAGGACTCAGTACGTAAATGTGCTGCACCTTTATGCCTCATGATATACTCCAACCAGAAGATAGCAGTGTCCATTGGTTTGAGTGGCGTGTCATGATGCAACAATGACATCCTACGCATGTTCTCCTTGTAGGGTTTCTTGTCATCCAAGATGTCCTTCAAAGCTTGCGTTAGCGTATCCTCATCCAAGGCTGTAACCTCTAGCATTTCTGCAACCCCTCTGGCTTTAAGGCGTAACATATTGTCAAACTGGTCAAAGATGAGTGGTATACCAAGGACTGGGACACCATGATAGATGGCCTCATAAATCCCATTGGTGCCCCCATGTGTGACAAAAGCCTTGGTTTTTGGATGACCCAAAAGATCATTCTGGGGTAGCCAGTCAACAATCAGTGTGTTGTTGCCAGTCGTGGAAGGCTTTGGCCCCAAATTTCTCCACACCACCTTCTGTGGTAGGCGCGTGAAAGCAGAAGCAATAATTTCAGATATCTCAGGTCCAAGGCTTCCAAGCAGAGTGCCCAAAGACATGACTATGATTCCATGTTCCCCTGAGCTCTGAACAAACTTTTCCAACTCAGCAGGCAAAGGCTTGGAAGGCTTGCACTGGAACCCTCCCATGTAGACCACATTTGGCATCGTAGGCCGAGGGAACTCAAACACAAAATCAACTCGCATGAGCCACAGGTCAGCCCCCTGGATGAGGGAGTAGATATTTTCATGTGGATTTATAAACTCGCTAATGACACCCTGATAAAGTGGTCTGGTGGTGATGTGATCAATGTACTGGCCAATCCCATAATGTAACAGGTTCTTCAGTCTGTTTTTGAAGGTCATTTTGTCTGTGACTTGAGATCCAATTGTTGGGATATAGGAAAGTGGTGATGGTGCAATTGCAAAGTGTCCCTCTGCATTTGTTATCCAGCGAACATTAAACACAATTGGTAAACTCAAGTATGTACCCAACACAACTCCACCTCCAAAGCCTGGATCTGTCAGAAGCATGTCATACTTGGTGTCTCTTATTTCCTTTACGAGTCTCCTATCCTCCAAAATTGTCCTCACCATTTCAGCACTTGCTCTGTGAGCTTCCTCCAAGAGATTAATGGTCTCTTGCTGGAGAGCTATGAAGGAAAAAATGGACCCTTCCCCTCTCCGTATGTCAATGTTCCTTTTCAGGAAGGATGCCATGAATTCAGGGTTCTCTAGGTGGCTAGCATGAGTAACAGGAATGGTAAGTGAAGTGTAATGAGGAGTGTTCTCAGGGACATACCAACTTGTGGAAGAACGGACCACAGTTAATTTGTGTCCTCTTTGGTGGAGCTCCTTAAGCAGAATATTCATGTTGAGCCAATGGCTACCATCTACTGGGTAAATCAAAATCCTACTTGCAGTAACGAGAGGAGTTTGTGTCCATACAAATGCAGCAAAGAACAAGACCAGAGCGGAATGGAAGAGTATCATCTGAAAACAAAAAGTAATAGGTATGAAACATGCAAAACAATTTCTACATAAGTACAGTGTGGGATTTAACTAAAGTTAATGATCACTTTCTATTTTATAATTTCTAAGTTTCAGTATGTGATAACTGTGAGACAGAAATGGGACAGTGCTAATATACAGTCTTATGTCAGCATATTTTCAGCAAACTTTGATGCATAGTTACTTTTTATGACATACTTTGAACAAAAAAAAAAATTAAAACATTATTATGGCGCTGTACAAAAATTTGTGCACCCTACATAATCAGTACTTAGTAACACCTCCTCTGATAGATATCACAGCTTGCAAACGCTTTTTACAGCTAAAAGTCTTTCAGTTCTTGTACTTGGGATTTTCTCCCATTCTTCCTGCAAAAGGTTCTAGTTCTGTAATATTCTTTGGTCGTCTTGTCTTGTCTCGTCTCTTTTAACATCTACCCACAAATGTTCAATGATGTTTAAATCAGGGGACTGTGATGGTGGATTTCGAGGTTTGTTCAGGATCATTGTCCTGTTGTAGAAGCTCATCCTCTTTTCAGCTTCAGCTTTTCTTACAGAATTTGCTGGTATTTTGTAAAATCCATTATTTCCTTCACCTGTGCAATGTTTCCTGTGCCACTGGCTGCAACACAACCTCAAAGCATGATAGATCCACCTCCATGATTAATGGTTGACAAGGTGTTGTTTTCATGAAATGCTGCTAATTTTCTTTTCTCTAAACATGTCTTTACTGATTGTGGCCAAAGAATCTATTTTGTCTTCATCAGTCCACAGCACTTGTCTCCAAAATGTATCAGGCTTCTGTAGATGTTCTGTTGCATACTTCTGACGTTGGATTTTATGATTAGTCTGCTAAATCTTCCTGCAGGTTTTTTGCAGTCAAATGGGGATTTTGATTTGTCTTTCTGACCAGCATACGAGCAGTTCTCCCTCAGAGTTTTCTTGGGCTTTCAGATCTCATCTTGACCTCCACAGTTCCCCTGAACTGCCATCACTTAATTACATTTCTCACTGTGGAAACTGCAAGCTGACAATGCTTTGTTAACTTCTTGTAGCTTCTCCTGCATTGTGGGCATCAATAACTTTCATTTTCAGAGTCTTTCACAGCTGCTTAGAGGAACTCATGGTTGTTGAGTGTCCACAAGTGTGTGCACAAGGTTTGAAGAGTCAGAATATTTGTAAAACTTTAAAATTGGCACCAGTTGATATTTACTAATGACAGATCTAATGAGCTGATTAAGGTCTGAAACCTTGTAAAAAGAATCTGAGACTTTGGAACTCTTAGGGTGACCAAACTTTTGCACAGTGCCATAATGTTTTTATTTTTTGTGTTCAATTTTTGGCATAAAAAGTAACTATGCATCAATGTTTGCTGAAAAAATTGTGGGGTTTTTTTCCATGTCCTAGAGAAACTGTGTTAACATCTTTTCAAAATGCCAAAAACAACAACAACACAAACTTACCATTACAGTTTATCCTCTGGAGCACTTAAGAGGTCATTTGTTTGCTGGATTACTGCTCACCTGAAAGAGTGTAAAATTAATTATTTCAAAAAATTCAACTGTCTCTGTAATGGCCAATTGACACAAAATACAATGTCTTCAGTTTAAAGAAAATGTATGCAGTTTTAGTATTCTGGAACTAAGGACTGATTATGTCTTATCTGAAAGTATTTCAATAATTGTAGGATCAACCGCAACTGTTAAGCAAGATGGCAAAGACTGGAAATTTTGCAACTGAGGACAGAAACTCAAGTATGATAAATAAACAAACATTATTCACTGCTGCTCTATAAATGTGGTACAACACCCTATAAATGAATCTTTGGGTAAAAACCCATTATGAGTCTCAATTAGTCTGTTGTATAACATAGTTATTCAGGGAAGAGAAATTAAATAGGGGAAGACATCTATGTGGGCAAATCATTTTTGTGGAGTATTTCTACTGAAGCGAAGCCTATTTTGTGCTCATGTGGATCTGACTTTAACAATTTGGGGCGGAAATCAAGGAAAGCATTGGCTCTCATGATTGGTCACTTTTCCCCACGAACACACCTCCACAGACAGTACTTTGATTGATAGCTTCATTTTTTGGGAAAAATGCGGTACACAAAGTGTTCATGAGGTGAGTGGAAGCTAATCTGAACTGATACCAAGTTTCTGTATGAATGATCTGGTCTTGTATTTTTCGGCTGCATTAGTTATATGTGGAAAACAGCATGCTATGTTCAGGAGCTCGGTCCGTAACTGGCTGATTCTGCTCAGGCTGCTTTGATATGCAATTAGATGATGATAGGAGATCTCTAACTGTAGCTAGTTAGCTTGGCTCTGCTTTGGGGAGCTTAGGAACTGAGATTCAAGATGTTTATTAGTCACATGTAGGGGAGAGTGAGGTAAGATGAGTCACTTTTTACTTGTGTTGTCCTGGACGTAAGGACTTTATTTATTTCAGGATTTCTCCTTACAAATGAAATTATCAGAATGTATCTCTGACAAAGCAACCCAAAATAATGACGTCCAAAAAAAAAAGGTTAGGGGTAAGTTGAACCAAGTCAGTGGGTAAATTGAGCCATCTTGGGGCAAACTGACCATGTAGGTTTTAAAATGTAAACCTCAGCATATTGTAACAACAAACCATTTTAACAGTAATTTAACAGTATTTAACAAAACACCAGCTAGTTTCAAAACCATTTTTTATTCAAAAGAACTATTCAATATTCCAACTGTCAAGGTTGCAGGGGAATATGAACTGTTGCTCCCTCCTTGCAGTTCCTCCGGCCTGTTGAGCTAGTTTCTTTAGCACATTACTCAGAGGGAAAGATGCCTCATCATTTTCCTTTAACACAAAGGAGGGTTTCTTACTGCCAGTGATCCCTCTGATTCTTCTGAGAAATCTCTCACTCACTTCGTCGTCTGCAAGGCTGTTAACCAGGCCAATGTAATGGTGGCTCCTGCATTTGGATGCAAATTTTACAATGACAAAGTCACCAACCATCAGATCTGAGACATCTGGTTCACTTCCTTCATCGCTGGAACTCTCATACTCAGAAGTGTCTTCAAATGGGATGGGAACATCACTCTCCTCAGAGCTGCTTTCCACTGCAATTTTTTTCTGAGTTCGTTTCCTCTTCCACATTCCTTCCTTTTTAATGGTCTTTCTGTCTGACAGCATGGATGGCTCAAACTCTGCATCAGAGAAGATCTCTGTTGTTTCTGTCTGCCAATTCTAATGCCACTTCACAGCATTTCTTTGGAGAAATGCCATGGAACTGCTCTGCAAGCTTCTTGATATGGTCTGCTAGCTCCTTCTCCACCTCCTCAGAAAAGACTCTCTTTGCTGCCGCTGTTCCACTGTACCCTACTGTTTTTACTTCCTTTGTGTCCCTCTTTTTCATGTACCTCCTCAATGTCGACCTGTCAATATTTCTCTCTTTTCCGAGTGATCTGACTTTCCTCCCTTGACATCATTGGCTGCTCTTTCCATCTCGTTGAGCCCCAGGTTGTTTTCCTCTTGTAGGTTCTCGGCATGATATCTTTTCTATTACAGTTAACTTATGACAAATCCAAAAAACGGCTTGAGTATACTGAACTAAAATACCATTTAATAAGTCAGAGCCTTAATTAAATTCCAGTGCTTTATGGTGGGGTAAGTTGAACCATCTGATCAATTTACCCCATTGCCTTTGGCTCACTTTGCCCCATAGAAACAATTTTGGGAAAAAACAGACTAGCTTAGAAATTTAGGCTAATCTTTAGTAAACTGATTTACATGATTTTATACATTAGTAAACCACCAACATGTATAATATATAAGTTTAGACACTTGTTTTGATATAACAGTCAATTTAACTGATATGCAGAGATATTACTTTGACAAGCAAAAACCAGTTTTTTGTGTAATACAGGCTTACCCCTTCTCCAATGTGCTTCTCTTTATCACAACAGGATGGAAATGATGGGTGCTTCCTGAATTTATGGTCACATGACAAATCATGTGGACAGTTACCTAGATACAAGGGGTGGGTCAACTTACCCACTGGCTCGTCTTACCACACTCTCCCCTACTGTACGACAAGCAGTGTATCCTGATCCAATGTGTCCTGATCCACTCCAGACTGTGTAAAATGGAAGACTAGCTACAGAACCAGACTGATATTTGTTATATAACGTCTCTTTGAAACAAACTGGTGGAGACATATCACAGTCTTTTTATATCACAGACAGTTTTGTACCTATGAACAACTGTATTCACACCAGAACTAGCAGCCTGAGCAGAATCAACCAGTTAAGAACTGAGCTACTGAACACAACTTAGCAAGCTACTGAACACAACGTAGCATTATCTGTTCTCCACAGCTAACTACTGAACACAACTTAGCATCATCTGTTTTCCACAGCTAGCTACTGAACACAACTTAGCATCATCTGTTTTCCGCAGCTAGCTACTAAACACAACTTAGCATCATCTGTTCTCCACAGCTAACTACTGAACACAACTTAGCATCATCTGTTTTCCACAGCTAGCTACTGAACACAACTTAGCATCATCTGTTTTCCGCAGCTAGCTACTGATCACAACTTAGCATTATCTGTTTTCCACAGCTAGCTACTGATCACAACTTAGCAAGCTACTGAAAACAACATAGCATTATTTGTTCTCCACAGCTAACTACTGAACACAACTTAGCATCATCTGTTTTCCACAGTTAGCTACTGAACACAACTTAGCATTATCTGTTTTCCACAGCTAGCTACTGAGCACAACTTAACATTATCTGTTTTCCACAGCTAGCTACTGAGCACAACTTGGTATCATCTGTTTTCCACAGCTAGCTACAGAACGCACCTTAGCATTATCTGTTTCTCACAGGTAGCTACTGAGCACAACTTAGCATCATCTGTTTTCTGCAGCTAGCTACTGAACACAACTTAGCATCATCTGTTTTCCACAGCTAGCTACTGAACATAACTTAGCATTATCTGTTCTCCACAGCTAGCTACTGAACATCACTTAGCATCATCTGGCTGGGGAGAGTTCCACAGCTCTGGAAGACCTCCTGCATAGTACCGGTGCCAAAGACCCCACATCCCAAGGATCTC
>JBBIGC010000020.1:20200-32740 GCA_037576955.1 Lepidarchus adonis
AAAGCCCCAATGTTCACCTTAGTACTCTTAGTCCGATGGGTAATTCTACCCTGGCCAATGGGCCTCCCATCCACCGCAATAATGTTCATAGGAGTATTCATCTCCTCCAAATCACATTGTAAAATTTTGGCAACCTCGCAGTCTATGAAATTCGCTGCTGCTCCGGAGTCTAGGAGGGCTGTAAACACCTCACAGTTAGCACACAATGGAAATGTAATGGGCACTTCAACAGGCTTGATTAATCCAGGTGAGAAGAGCTGGCTCACCTTTTTGGAGTCTTTAACGTCTGGTCTCAGAGGACACTGTTGTATGTAGTGGCTAGCTCCACCGCAGTAGTGACACAATCTCTGGCGACGCCGTCTCTCCTGCTCCTCTGTGCTGACTTGAGTCACGCCCACCTGCATTGGCTCTTCCTCCTTCATCCTCCGCCCTTGAGAAAAACTAGCTGCTGAAATCGAGTGCATGTTTCTTTCACGAAGTAAGTTATCCCGACATGCTAATTCCTTCCTTAACTCTTCCTTTAATCCCTTTCGAAAAAGCGTGATGAGTGCGGCCTTGTTCCAGCCAGTCATGGCTGCCACGGTTCTGAATTCCAAGGAATATTCATAAGCTGATCTCTTGCTTTGCTTCACGCTCAATAGTCTTTCCCCATGCTCTCTCCCTTCATGGGGGTGATCAAAAATGGCCTGAAAGTGAGCCAAAAAATCCTCTAGGATTGTCTCTAGGAGTGACATGTCCATAAACCGCCGTGGCCCACTCTAATGCTCTTCCTTCCAGAAGAGAAAACTTATCTTGAAGGCGTTGTTTTCTTCTGGTAATTGTGCCAAGTAGCAACGACATTGAAACAAAAAGCCTCAACATCGATTTGGGTTGCCTTCAAACTTCTCCGGTTTGGCCAGAGTCCTCCCCGCCTCTCTAGACTTAATAGGAACGGTTTCTGTGACTTTAACCGGAGTCTCCACACAAGCAGAACCATGTGATAAACTAACAGTCTGTAGAGCTACTGACAATCGCTGCACACTAGTAGCTAGCTCGCTACAACAGGCGCGGAGGGTGCTAAGCTCCTCGTGATGTTCACGAAGCAGTTTACCTTGCCCGTGGAGTGCACGCAGCAAATCGCCCATACTCGGTTCCGATGTTTCCTCTCCTGTTGCTGGATCCGGGTAAGGCGAAGTCATCTGGGATGAATGACGAGTGAATCCAATTGCAAAAACAGGAAGGTTTATTGAAACACACCGAGAGAGGATAGTGGAGGTGGTTAGCCAGGTGGCTAACAAACACGGCAGGGTAAACACAGCAATAATCAAATAGTCCAGGGTCAGAACACGGCAAACAGGTACAACACGAGAAATCCAAAAATCGAAAACAAAAGTTGAGTCCAAGGTCAAAAAGCCTGAAAAACCATACACAAGAAAATCGCTCAGAATGCACTTGAAACAAGTCGTGACTTCGCACCGAGTTCTCAGGCACCTCTGCTTTTGAGGTCAAGGTGATGAGGTCACCATGGCCTACAGCTGGGAGGGGCGTGGCCGAGCACTCGTCAGTATTCCGGCGATCTGGCCCTAGGTCGACCACCAGAGGGAGCTGTAGCTCACCTTACAGAAGAGTGGAGAAGAGAAATGACCTCTGTGTCACGTCATATACACACTACTCACAATAAGTGAGGGATAATGTGAGAGACTTGCAGTTGTATTGGGGTGATGGACGCACCTCATTGTGTGTTTTCCATGTAATGGTCTCATTGTGAACAGGTGCCTTATATTGGGGCCGATACCAAAACACAACCTTTCTCACTGTGAATCAGTTTCTACATTCTGTGGGAATAAAAAGCTGCTGTTGTCAGTGAGTGATTCCAAGTTCATCATTCAAACAGCCGTGAACACACAACGTCACTTAACGGACGAGCGGCGTCACCTGGACACGGCGCCTTCGGGTCGGGGGGAGGAGTCAGATGTTGCTCGTGAACTTGGTCTCAAAGTGTCGTCAGCAGACTTAAAGGAACTTTTACTTATTTCATTAAGAGCAAATAGGAAACGCAGTCATGTAGATAACAATATCCCTAATTTTGAGTAGTATTTATCCCAGGGAAAAAGGAAGTAATGAATTACTTATTAAATGTTCCTGGATAAACTGTAGAAGTGACAGAAATATTTCAATTACATTTATTTCCTAGGAATTGTTAGGGGTGCCAGTTTATGTGGAACACATGCTTTTATGAAAAATAATTATTTCTTAGTCAGGGATTTTTTCCCCTTGAAATTCACTTGAGTTCTACAGTTTTTAGTGTGAGAGTATGATTTTGCAATAAAAGATGAATTTATTTTAAGGCTTTTAAAACATCTTTACCAAAGTTTCCAATAATTATGGAGGGCACTGTATGTTGTGAATGTTTCTGTTTGCTGTTCTTTGTTTATTTATATGACATTTTTCAATGAATATGTAAAAATACACTTGACAGAAGGAATTTCCCTTGATTACTACAGGCTCCTCTTAGTGACAAGCAAACACTCCTAGTAACTTCCCACTATACATCAGAAAAGTCGCAGTTCCATTTTATCATGAAAAACACTGGACAGAACAATACTTGCGAGGTGCAGATCTTGTTGCCAATGTGGGAAAATTAAAACAGAAGTACTTGAATGAATTAAACTGTAACTGAATGAACTGAACCAGAATGCTTCCTCAACCAATAAGCTAAAGCAAGGTTCCTACATTCCACAACTGTGCCAAGTCTAGGGGCATGATGCCATGTCTACAATCAGACTGTGCCACAGGATTTCAGGCCCCAACCCCTGCACCCATCTCCCCATTCTGTCACGGGACCTTTCTTTAACATCACCCTTCAGGGCCTAATACAAGAGTCTGTATCATGTGCTACTTTGTTGTCCAGATGGAACGTAAATAGAATATTAATATTCCCAAATGCTCAACTCCATCACCCTGTTGAGGAAATCTGGTTCCAGTTTTGTAGGTTTATATTTCAGGATAAATGATTTGGTGTTTTTCTATCCAAAGTCACTGATGAACCAAGTTTAATCTGATTCAATCTGGTTAATCTGCTCTGCTCTCTGGTCCATCAGTTTTCATATCTCAGCATCTGTCTCCACTTTACTGCACTTTACTGCACTTTACTGCACTTTACTGCACAGGAAATATTACAGTTATATTAATGCTGCTCCGCACGGTCACTTTACCTGCACCTTTACACACCCACCTACACTTTTGTGTTTTAATGTGTTTTTGTTAAGTGTCTGATAGTAGTTTGTATTTATTCCTCTCATTTTGCACTGCTTTTTATTATTATGTTTCTTATTTTATTATATTTTATATTTTTAATTGTATTTTTTATTTAATTTTAATTTTATGATATTTCCCCATACTCCTCCTCTCTCTTCCCACCTCCCCTGTGTGTATATTATATATAATCTGCAATAAGGCTTCAAGTAAGAATTTGTACATGTACCTGTGCATTGTACACAATGTAAATCTTGAATCTTGAATTTGAATCTTGAATCTTTCAGAATGTGTAAGGTATAAAGATGTTCAGCGTAATTATGTATTTGCCACATTTTGTAAATGAGTGAAGGCTGGTTAGAGACATTGCCATTGTATGGAGTGACTGCTTTATGTATAACTGAGAAAGAGGTTTATTTTAGGAGCAGAGACAGTAGGAATCTTAACAATGTAAGGAGGTGTTACTTCCATTCGGGGGTGGGGGGTTGGAGAGGGGGGGTTGGAGAGGGGGGTGGGGGGTCTCTGAACTCTTAGGGAGCTAAACCACAGCATGATTGCACAACATTTTGTGGAGAAAGAATCAATACTTTGTTCATTCTGACCAGGACAAAGTAAAAAAAAATTCAAAGTCAACACTTAAATAGAACATAAGTAAATAAAATTAAATTAAACTATGCAAATCTATTATGCTACCTAAAATATTTATAGTCTTTTAAAGATTCTACTTGAAAAGTCAAAATATCTTTATAAGAATGATTCTGTCAGCGTCATGAAAATGGAAAGATTCCATTTAGACCTTTAGCCGCGGCTTATATCCTTAAATAAAGAAATGTTATGACTTTTATGTCACACAGACTGTAGATGTTTGTATAATATTCCTGTTGTAGTTTTCTTCACATATTTTTAATTTCTTACATTTGCACATGATTTTTCCAGTGGTGAAATATTATCTTATGTTATTTGAATAGACGTCCTTGCACAGTCAGTCGGAATATTAGAGCTGGTTAGATATCGTCCCGAAGGCAAAGGACGTACGGATCAACTTTTACGATGCAAATACTTTTGCTGTAAGACTGAAATGGAAAGACTGAGGCAGCGGTAACTTCGGCTCATCCTAAATCGTGATGATTAATGTCCTTCTAGTTATAAAAGCATTGCTCTTATAGTTGAGAATTAAAAACAGGACTTTGGTCAAACACCTACAAAATAATGAAGATAATGGTTCTAGTCATTATAACTTCTATGCTTGTTATTATTAAAGACAAGCTTTTCAACAAATATGAAACTAAATATGATGCAGTGCTAACATATAAACATCACATATTCCACACAGTAGTAGCATTGATCTATATATATAATTTTATTTTACTTTTCTCTTTTACTGTATTGATAAGGTTTTATATTTCTTATATATTTCTTAAAATATTTTGCTCTATTTATTTCTTGTTAAGTGTTCTACATCTTTAAAATTGTTTTTAAATTGTGTTTTATATCTTTAAGGTCACTGGTGGTCGTCAAAGCATTTCATTGCATATCGTACTGTGTGTGTGACAGATAAAATTTGAATTTGGTTATATACTGATTATATAATCACTATGGAAACTGAGTGGCCTCTTAGGATGGAAATGGTTCTTTTTTTGTCTATGACGATGTAAAATGTAAGAGAATAATTCTACTGATTTTGTCGATTTGTTTCCAGTGGAATTTGTTGATGTAAATCTCAATGCAAAGAAGAAGATTAAATGAAACATCATTCAAACCTATGAAATGAACCTTAATCTCTCTGGTGCTGTGAGAACATATCGCCATATTGTTCTGGGATTGACTCAAGCTTCATCACACAAACATGTAAAAGTAGTTCTCAGGTGCTGCAGAGGAGGAGCTGCAGTAAACTCACCTCAGTAAGCGGCAGGAGCGTCTGTGGGTCCTGCTTCTCTCCGGGACGTTTCTGGTCTTGTTCTGGAGAATTGCTCCCTGGGGCGTCAAAACTTATCTCAGGAGTTGATGAGATGTTCTGTGTTTTATCAGTAAATCCATGAGTGTTCAGAGTCGAGCTCACGGGCTCAGTCTGTGAAGGTGGCAGGTGCTGAGGAGACTGTTTATCGATATATACGTCTCCATTTTGATGCTGATCTGTTTGCTTTGCCTCTGACTCTGACTGTTCTGTAGCCGAAGCACAGAACCCGTGTGTGTCTGACTCGTGGGCTTGTGTTTGTTGGGAACGAGGATGTGCTTCTCTCTCTTTTTCCACACTTACATCACTGAGTTTCTTGCTCTTGCCGAAGAATATTCCCTTCAGCGAGTGGAAGACTGAACTGAGGGCCGACTTGTGCTGATGTTCAGACTCTTTCTGAGCAGGTGACTGGACGTCAGCATCTCTGTGTTCAACCTCAAACTGTCTCGCCTTCTGTTGCTCTCTTTCCCTTGACCTTTCTCGCTCTCCCTTTTTGGACTTTCCTTGCTCCCGTTCCCTCTCTTCTACTTTCACATTATCCCTCTCCAGCTTCTGCTCTGATTTTGGATCTGTTTGTTGGATGGTGCTGGTGCTCAGGCCGGTCGGTTCTCGTTCCTGGTTCTGCTGGTCTTTGGCAGCTTGGGATTGAAAAGATTCGGCCAAGTTCTTTTTGAAACTCACTCCCTCAGACGTGTCCCCTCCTCCTCCACTGTCTTGGTTCGGCTGGATGGTAAAGGCCTCATCAAATCCATTGGAGACCACGATCTTCCTTCTGTTGACCTTTTCTTTGAGGGCCTCCTTCTCCTGGACATGGTTGAGCTGCTGACTGTCATTTTCTCGACTCACATTGGAGAATTCATTGGTTTCCTTGAAAAGTCCATTCACCTCCTCATCAACCACTGCTGGCTGTTCCTCTGTGATTACCTCCACCTTTGTCTCATTGATTGTTCCATCCTGGACCACAGGAAGGGAATCAAGTTCTGGACCTTCAGGCAATCTGTGTCCCTGACTGATGCCCAGCTGTTCATTTTGGATGTTCTCCTTGCCTCTGCGCCGACTCTCTTCTAGCTCTCGCCGTTTCAGATCAGCCTTTTGCTTGAGCTTAGCGAAGAACCTCTGATGGATCTGGAACTCATTCATGGCGCCCACCTCTAAAACGCCAGAGCAGGAGACGATGCCCTTACTGTTCCTGGCGGACGCCTGATAAATCGCTGCGTCCTCTACGGTACAGCTACACAGACACAGCACAGTTAGAGTCGCTTTTCCATATGTCGTACTAAAAATGTTTGTCAAAAGTCAAATCAACATACTTGTAGATATGGAGTGTGTGAATTTTTCCATTGCGAAAAATTTCATATTTTGGAAGACCACAGTATCTGTCCAGTTCCACATCATCTTTATACCACGTGAGCTCCGGGACAGGGTAACCTGCCCGCAGGACGGAGGAAAATACAAACGTTTTTTAAGGTTCATATTGCAGTTCAGTCAGTTTTCATATAGTGAATTATTATTTTAAACAAGAGTTTCCAAAATAGTGCTTTATAATGACAAGGCAGTTTTACGTTGTTGTTTTTTGAATGAATATAATAACTGACTAAGTCTGATTGAAGGCGTTTCTGACCCTTCAGTCATGTCAGTAAAAAAAGGTCGAAACACTTTGAATATGAATGTAAATGTACCTGTAACCACACAGGTGAATTTCACATTGCAGGCCTCAGAAACGGCCTTGGACTTGAGCGTCGTCTCGAAACACGGCTGCGTCTCCTCAGTCAGCTGAGCCATAACAGTACAAAACGTACTCCTGAAAAAAGAAACGTGAGCATCGCAAGAAGTGATGTTCAGAACCGCACACACCAATAAACCAAATCACAGTCAGTCAACATTCATGTCCTGACGCAGGAAGAAGGGGTGTTTTATTAATAATGTAATCACAGCTGTAGAAGGGAAAACTGCTTAGTGAGTCCATTAAACTGAAAACACATTAAAATCCGGCAGCGTGTGAAAGCATTCTCTATAGTTGTGACTGCACACTCCTTAGTATTTATAAGGGATTTTTTTCAGTAGGGGAACCAAAAACTCTCTGAAAACCAAATCAAAAACTTTGCTCTTGAGGAAATGCAAACAAAGTAAACAGGGAGGTTCACTGTTAGACATGCCGTTAGTCTGAAACTGATCTCTAGTAAAAGTCTGGTTTACCTCGATGGTTTGTAGTTTGAATACCTGTGAGTTGAGTAGCTATTTAGAGAAGAATCAAACCAAGAGCAGCTCATAAGAAAGTCAATCAACTCTATATCCTGTAAATATTTCTCTGTTATTTTGGTGTTAGCAGTTTATAGTAAATATAACATCTAAAGTCAAATAAAGAAATGAGTGAGTTGCAAAAATGTATATCTTGTCAAGTTATATTATCTTAAATATGTTTAATAAAGTTCATCTTATTAGTTTGTTGTAAAACACATTTTTTTAATCTATACTTATAAAGTGTTAGTAATTGTTAGTCAATGTGGACATTGTCTCACTGACAGATAATTGTATTTGTTAAGTATTATTGCTTGGAACAAATATAATCTGCCAATGGATTATGACAATTTACTGTAATTGACAAGATAGCATTTTGTGCTAAGTGTAAGAGTAGTTATGAGCATTAACAGATATTGGTAAGTTTGTTTCTCCCTATATTGGCAGATGAGAAATCAAAAAAGAAAATTTAATCTCAAATGATTTTCTGATTAAAAAATGGAATCAAAATGAATAGACTAAGGTACTTTGTCCAGATATAATTACTTAACAATAATAATTGTATTATTGTATTGGATGTAGCAATTACATTTAATATGATTTCACCTGCCAAGGTATTTTTTGGAACATAATATGAGTACTGTGTGTGGATGATCAGTTTCATAGATATTATCATAATCCTGATACATTATAACATAAATGATTAACATTAATTTGGATTTATTCTATATTCATGTCTGAATTTATTCAATAAAAGTGAACAGTATCATGTTCTCCAATAAGAAAATGACACATGAGTAACTGGCCTTAGTTGCTAAATTACAATAACTAAGCTGGTGACAGAACCAACGTCTGTTCTGCCAAACTGTCAAAGCTGGAACATGTTCTCCTACCTGTTCTCAGGCCTGACATTGGAGAGGTAGTTGCGACTGTCCAAACGTGGTGAAGGAACATCTTCCCCATTTTGGCTGCCTGATCTCCCATTGCCTGAATAAGTGCGAATCATGGGTCTCCGCGACGTCATTGTCAGAGAACAAAAGTGTAGTATTTATAGTCCAGAAGGGAGCAGTGCTGGGCTTGCAGAACTTCTCATCTATTCCTGTAGAATAAAACTAGGCTTTGTCTTTTTCCTGCCAAAGTTTGTATATGAAAATACACCACTTTACTGACTTTAAAGACTGAAAGGAAAAGACAAGTTTCATTAAAAGACTTTGTACAAACCTATAAACATTACAGAAGTATAAATAAATATCAGGTAGTAAATAAAACACACATAAAATGATTAATAAAAAATATAGATCTTTTTTAACAAACACAACACACGAGAACGTCATAAATTGAGTCAGTTCGATCGCTCAGGAACGGATTCATCTTCGAACGATGGTTAGCTCACAAACAATCATTTGTTTTGAATGAGCAAAAGTTTTGCTGACTTCATATAAAAAATCTGATTTTGTTACACACGTAAATACTCACCATTCATGTGTTTTTCCAGTGCTCGGAGACTGCTGTCCCTGTAGCAAAGCACTGCAATTGTCAGTCATAGCCAAGCATGTGGTGCCAGAAGGACACTATTTATAGCAGCCCTACAAATAGGCGCAGGAGCACATCACATTTTCCGAATCTAGCCATTGCTCCAAAGCCACTTGCAAGGAGACTCCAAAAAAGAGGAAGAGATTAGATCACAACCTCCTTGACAGCTATGGATCACTGGGAATTTCAGAATGACATGGCCTAAGCAATTTCCCACATCAAGGCCGGTTTGGAGAATCAGACAGTATCCAGTGTCAGTCCTGAAGGACAGAGTGAAAGACCTGCTTGTGCATAGACGGGGGTTTATCCTCAAACAGGGTGCGGAGGTGGGGTGGGGGGTAATGGGGTGGGGTGGGGGGGATTGTTTCACGAGAGGATTGGATGGAGGTCTAGCTAAAAGCAGGGCCTGGGGCTTAATTAGGACGGCCCCTTCAGATGATCCTGCCACTCAGTAGAGAGCCCCTCCCAAAGTCAACAGTCTTGGCCACTGGTCTTGTCCTGTTGCTTCATTTTCCAAACATAAAAGTTCTCTGGTTTCACCCTCACACAAAAAAACAAAAAAACAACAACAAAAACCCTCACACTGTGTGCCCAACGCAAGTCACGCATATACAATATCATCATACATTTATAACTCAGCCGTTCTACTGCTACACATAACACATAACATATACAATATCATCATACATTTATAACTCAGCCGTTCTACTGCTACACATAACACATAACATATACAATATCATCATACATTTATAACTCAGCCGTTCTACTGCTACACATAACAGACATTTTACCCCAATAAAAAAAACACATATTTAATTTTGTTTTAAAATGTCTACTCTCCATAAAAAACAAAACACATGAACATACATCATATTAAGTGGGTTCAAATGATATGCAGTTTCCTTCACTTTTTATTTTACCTGTAACTTTCTAGAAAAATAAAACTTTTATTTATTGTTTTCCTAGTATTTCTTAGTATTGTTTTAGTATTGTGGTATTTTGTATAGTATTGTTTTGTGTTTGCTGCTTTTTCTGCCATAATACTGTAAACTTCTTATCTTATTTTATCTTATTATATTTCATAAACATGAAGACATTTCAGACTAAAAAGCATAAACAACTAAACTTAAACAAATATACTTAGCACAAGTCGTGCCTAAATATGAATTAATTAATATTTCTTTATTGCTCCCTTCCTTTTTAAAACACACACATACTATATATGTTTTATGTTTTTATCTCAGTTAGGGATGGCATTGAAAACATATTGGTATAAAAAAAATCTTTATATATAAAGACAGATTCTTCCATTTGTATCAATATTTCAAATTGATATTTATTAATAAATTCACCGACCTCTCAACAAGTAGAACGTGCCACAGGGTAATACAGCTGCTCTGAATCTCTAGTATTATCACTATTTGTTCTTTGCGGCCCAAACAGACTCTTAGTCATGAAGTCTTTCTTCCTCTACATGACTGTTAAATATCCACATCTGATTCTTATGATCTTTTGACTTTTTGATGCATATGTTGCAGTAAAGTCATGACAGTGATTCTACACCTACAGTGTCAAATCAAATCAAGGGTTTAAAAAATACCTTTGGAATAAATGAATAAACATTTAATAAACATAACCCGTATTCTTACAGCTGTAAATAGTATAAGTGTATTAGGAGAATTCTGTATAAAATCTGTATAAAATGTTCTATTAACTTCTGAAAAGCAGCTTCAGTTCTCTGGCAGCACAAACAACCTGAACTCACTGAAAATCATTAACAGGATTTAAAATGTCTGAACAACAAACTGATTCACGCACGTGTAACCTGCTAGTGTTTACACTGCGGGGACTGGACGCTGTGCTGGGCTCAAATATTCGACACGTTTCGGCAGTGGGAGGAAGCCATTGTTCCTGGAACTCGCTTCTCATTTTTCTCCGTCATCTCGCGTCACGGGCGCATGCGACTCTCAGCAGCAGCGCGACTTCCTCTGTGGAAAACTGCGCGCGCGCTGGGGAAACTTCTGGTCTAGTGGCTGATGGCTAATGGCTGTTCAGCGATGATTTACAGTGGTTCGTGAGAAGCAGACACTGCCGCTCGAGGAGGAAAGTGAAACACGGCAGCACGTTCGTGTGGAAGTGTTCGTGTGGAAGTGTTCGTGTGGAAGTGTTTGTGTGGAAGTGTTCGTGTGTTTTTTCTGTCAGTGAACTGAACTACAGAAACGACATGTTCCCCAGTGGGATTATCCTGTAGAAAGGTAATGGGATCCGCTGACACCCAGGTCATGTTTTATCTCATTTTAATTATGTAACGGGACACTATATTCTGAACATCTCTGAATTTTTACGTCTTCTTCTGACTCTTTGTGCCCATCCTATTGTCATTTTTTATTCTTCAGCAGAAAATGCAGTTTGCTGCTTAAAGGGAGCAGTAGTTCTCTTCCTGCTCGAAAAGAAAGTCTGACAGTCATGAAAGTTGGTGTGTAATTCTTCTTTTTTGAATTCTATTCGCTTTTGAGAGCACTTTGTCTGCTTAACTACACAGTTACTTGAGTTCTGAGCTCTTCAGCATTACAGCATGTTCAGATTACATCAGTTTTCTCCTGTTTTCAGCAGAGGTTGTGATTGTGCAGCAGCCCGACACCGTGAGCGTTCCTCTGAACTTCCCCGTCACGCTGAGCGTCCAGGCCGGAGGAACAGGTCACCTGAGGTACCAGTGGTTCAACAGTCAGCAAGAAGAGGTTTGTGTGTTTGTCATAAGTCACTTTCCAAAGCTAAATCTTTATCGTGACCATCATGGTGGATTGTCGCTCCTGTTTCTGGGTGGTGTAGGTGGCACGGGGCACAGAATGCCAGCTCCACATTTCTCTAAAGAAATCAGAGAAGTACATTTGCAGAGTGAGCGACCTGTACTGCAACTACGTCTTCACCAAATGGGTCAAAGTCAAGGTGTTTGACTCCCCAGGTACATGTTCTGTTTCAGTTTATGTTCTCCAGCATTCTGATGCTTTCAGTCTGACATCATTAATACCATGCAAAACTAAAACAACACCTCAATAAGTAATGTTTTCATTTATCATTTAAAGTTTATATGTGAGCAGAACAAGCGCATTGCTCAGTAAGACTCACTTCTTTCTCACTTATATTGATTTGCATTTTCCTTATACTTTAAAGTTGAGGTCCCGTCCGGGTGGAGAGGGGAACCTTTTATAATAGTTCAGCCGACATCTCGACAAACTGTACAACAAGGAGACACGTTTACTCTGAAGTGTGCAGCTCTTGGTATACCTGCCCCTGAGTACCAGTGGTACCACAACGGCCATCTTTTACCAAAGGAGAACCGAGAAACACTCGAGGTAGGACTAGACACGGGCGACACAATGTGATAAAGTAAGATATTACCAGCCGTCTCTATAACATCCGTCTCTATAACAGCCGTCTCTGTAACATCCGTCTCTATAACATCCGTCTCTGTAACATCCGTCTCTGTAACATCCGTCTCTATAACATCCGTCTCTATAACATCCGTCTCTATAACATCCGTCTCTGTAACATCCGTCTCTGTAACATCCGTCTCTATA
>JBBIGC010000020.1:152132-162497 GCA_037576955.1 Lepidarchus adonis
GCCTGTATTACCGCCTGTATTACGTGCCTGTATTACCGCCTGTATTACCGCCTGTATTACCTCCTGTATTACCTCCTGTATTACCGCCTGTAATACTGCCTGTATTACCGCCTGTATTACCGCCTGTATTACCGCCTGTATTACCTCCTGTATTACCGCCTGTATTACCGCCTGTATTATCGCCTGTATTACCGCCTGTAATACCGCCTGTATTACCGCCTGTAATACTGCTTGTATTAAATGACTAAGAGGAATGTCTTGAACTTCTTTGTAGTGTAGAACTACTATGTCAAGTGCTACAACATGAAATAATAAGTTGTATGTTACTATCTGGAAGTGCTAGGAAGAGCATAACACATTCAGTGTTATCATTAAGTGCTTATAAACAAGTCTAATGCTTAAATGCAGATGGTAAGTGCTATAGCATAAACAACATGAACTATTACTATCTGCTAAAAGAGTCCAGGACATTCCTCGCTGTCATTAAGTGCTTCAAACTAGTAAAGTGCTTTGATGCAGACGGCAGATGTTACAATATGAACTATAGTGGTATGTTATTATCAGTGCTTAAAAGGAGTACAGGACATTCCTCTTCCTCAGAAAAGCTGCAAATTATTCTAAAGCATTAAACTAAATACATACAACATCCACAATAAGTGGGAAATAGTTGTGCAGTTCATTCCATAACAATAACAAACGAGAAGAGCCTGGAGTGGTGTTTGAGTTCAAGTCAAGTCAGTTTTATTGACGTATACAGTGTTTTTATAACTGACGTTGTCACAAAGCAGATTTACAGAGTTTATAGAATCCGGGTTCGAGCCCCGATGAGCCAAAGCGACAATGGCAAGGAAAACTCCCTAATTATAGGAAGAAACCTTGAGAGGAACCAAGGCTCAGAAGGGGAACCCATCCTCCTCTGCTCGACACCGGAGAGTGATAAATAGAGAAGAAAACTATGAATAAATAAAATCAGGAGTTCAATGTGAAGAGGCATCAATGTGAACACTCATGCTGAGTGTTATGGATTATTTAAAGTAATGAACATTGTGATCTGAGTGCAGGAGCTCTGGCAAAAGTTAGTGTGGAGACTTTCCAATTGCTGTTCTCTCGCTGATCTGAGGTCTGGATGAGTGTTTCCATTTCGCAGGGAGCAGATCCGTTGATGATCCTGTAGACGAGAATCAAGGATTTGAATTTGATGCTGCGATGTGAAGCCAGTGTGAGGAGTCAAGTTTCGGCTGGTTGAAGATCAGCCGAGCTGCTGCATTCTGGATCCTCTGCAGTGGCTTGATGGTGGTTGCAGGCAGAGCGGTGGTCCAGGCAGGAGAGCACCAGTGCTTGGACCAGGAGCTGAGTGGAGGATTCTAGGAGATATGGTCTGATCTTGTGGATGTTGTACAGAGTAAATCTGCAGGATCTTGAGATTGCTGCAATGTTGAAGGTTGGTGATCGATGATCTTTGGCTCTTTGCAGTACTGGTCAGTGTAATGTCTGATGGGCTGAGCTAGAAAGGGATTCTGTGATGTATTGTCTAACTGGTGGGGAAGTTGAGGATCTCGGTTTTTGGACAGATTGAGCTGAAGGTAATGGTCCTTCATCCAGCATGCGATGTCTGTGAGGCAGGTTGTGATTCTGGAGGACACAGTGTCATCATCTGGTGGAAAAGAAAGGTACAAGCTTCTCTTTATAAGGTGCCATACATTTTATATAGGAGACAGATCTAGACCACCGGGCTGCGGACCGCTACCGGGCCATGTAGCTTTTCGTATCGGGCCCTAAAAAAATGTAAAAATTTTATACAATCTCAATCCGTATCATCTAAGTGTGTTAGAGACTCAACTTTGCCGCTATTCTGGATGAAAGTCGAGCACTGTTCATAGCTGCCCGCTGTTCCACGTGTGCACGTGTGATGGTTAAATGTAGAGACGCATTTCGTTGTGGTGACTGTGTGCAGTGGTGTGTTCACAATGACAGAAAATCACGTTCACTTTCAAATATGATACATGTACAACGAAACTGGAGGGGTTATTTCAAGGCAAGATGGCGGCGTGCATGTTCGCAGCGGCTCATGGCTCTCCCTGTTCTTTTTTTTTGTTTTTGTACTTTTTTTGCTTGTGTGTGCTTGTCAGTTCTGTGAACGTCCGCTACACCCACCAGAACCTTACAGACATCTGTGTAAAGCACCAGACATCTGTTTCCAGTGTTTTATCACACGCATAACATCCCAGACGGGCTCTCCATGGATTGTTGTCGGGTCCAGGAGACGCTGCAGACGCAGGAGGGAAAGGAAGCAGAAGCGGGTCCGCAGATCTGGAGTTATGCTAAGGCTAAAGAGACAATCACACCTCTACCAAGCCTGTCTCCCCAATACCAGACAGATCCCTGGTGCATAAAACATATGATTTGGAATTACAACTTTCTGAAAATCGCTATGTTCACCACTGCTGTGTTTTGATTATCACTGAAACCTGGCTTCACCCAGCTAGCAGGTTAGCATGCTAGCAGGTTGCACTAGCTCCGCTGGGACAGAACAAAGGTTTCCGGTAAGAGCAGAGGTGGGGGGCTCTGTATTTACGTGCATGAGAACTGGTGCAACAACAGAACAATTATAGACAAACACTGTTCCCCTGACTTCAAACACATGTCTGTAAGATGTCTGCCTTTTTTTTTGCTATGGAGGCGGCTAACAGTAGTGATAGTCATGGCTATATACATTCCACCTGATGCCAATGTAAACATGACGCTCTCTCTCCTGCTGAACAACATTAACAAACAAGCAGGTCCAGGCCCAACACAAAGACTGTTACAACCTAGACTGATGATGCACTCTCCAAACTGCAGGACGGCTTTGAACAGTCAGATTTAAACAGGTTTAAACACCAGGAGCTGGAAACTTTCACAGGAATGGTACTTCACTGTATCAAGATCTGCATCGTAAAATGTGACTGTGGACAAAAACATCCAAGTTTTCCCTTCAGGTCAGGTGACATAGCTCTTAGGGCTCTACAGGGTTGCTCGAGTCGCTCTGAAAAGTGGAATTAAAAAAGCCAAGAGGATAATAGAGTCCAACCTGTCAAGCCACAATACACAGGAGGTGTGACAGGGAATACAACACATCACAAACTACAGATGCTCGCTTTACCACCCCACTCACTGTAAGGGAGCATGATGTCAAAAAGAGTGCTGCTGGCAGTGAACCCCAAAAAGGCTGCCAGCCCAGATGGAGTGCCTGGTAGGGTGTTCAGGGTGTGTGCCCACCAGCTCACCCTCCTCTTCACCAAAATCTTCAACCTCTCCCTAGTCCAGACAGTCATCTCATCCTGCCTAAAATCAGGCACAGTGATACCAGTGCCAAAGACGTCTCCTATCACCAGCCTAAATGATTATCACCCTCATTCCAGTAATCATGAAGTGCTTTGAGAGACTCTTTCTCCAGCACATTAAGGACCATCTCCCCCAAGACTCTGATCCCTATCAGTTAGCAGAACACGCAAACAGATACACAGAGGATGCCATCGACGTAGCTCTCCACTCTATACTGAGCCATCTGGAGCAGCAGGAGAGCTACAGATGCTTATTGTGGATTTCAGCTCAGCTTTTAACAGAATCATACCTGGCATTTTCACCACCAAACTGGACACTCTCTGCCTCCCCCTCTCATGCCCGGGTAAAAGACTTTCTCACCAACCCGCTCCAGACAGTCTGACTCAGCCCCAACCTTTCCTCCACTCGCACATTGAGCACCGTTTCCCCACAGGGCTGTGTGCTGAGCCTCCTACCGTTCTGTCTCTACACCCACAACTGCAGTCCAGCCCACAATTACAACCTCATCATCAAGTTTGCTCATCACAAAGGGAGATGAGACAACTTACAAGGAGGAGGGTCAGAAGTTGGCAACCTGGTGTTCAGAGAACAACCTGGCTCTGAACATCAAGAAAACCAATGAGATCATTGTCAACTTCAGAAGACATAGGCCCCCTTCACATCAATGGTGAGTACAGGGAGAGCGTCAGTACCATTCATTTTCTTGGCATCCTCTTTGCAACAACTCCTGGACAGACATCAAGAATGCTCAGCAGTGGTTATACTTCCTGAGAGTCCTTAAAAAGCAAAACCTGGACTCCAATCTGCTACTGACCTTCTACCGCTCATCCAGCCTGCTGATGTACTGTATCACAGTGTGGCAGACAGGGAGAGGCTTCAGAGAGTAATAAAGGTAGCACAGAAGATCATCGACTGCCTCTCTCTACATACATGCATGCATGTATCCTTTAAACTTTTTGTACATCTGTATAGTGACAATAAAAGGCATTCTATTCTATTCTATTCTATTCTATTCTATTGTGTAAACAAGTATATACAGTAACATTGTGCAACCAGAAAGTTGCATCCAGATAATATACACATAGTCATCTCCACCCAAGATTGACCCCACAAATGTTGTGTCGTCAGCAAATTTTACTATAGTATTACTGATGTGGGCAGGTCTGCAGTCAGAGGTGTATTGGGTGTAGAGTAGTGGACTTGGCACACACCCTTGTGGTGAGCCTGTGTTCAGTGTCTGGGTGGATTCCCAGGTCAAACAATGGTGTTAAAGACATTGATAACGAGCATTCTGAAAGAACTCTCCCAATGCTCTAGGAGACTCAGCGTGGCGTGAATGGAATGGCATCCACGGTTGACCTGTTTGCTCTCTAAGCATGTACCTGTTCATGTACAGTCAGTGAGCTGGAAACTGGTTGGGGTTGAGACGATGCCACTGTTGGCTGTGGGGTTCGAATCTCAGAAGGTTTAAGGTTTAATGTAGGTTTAATGTTAATGTATTTATGATCTAATATGTTCTTCCCTCTGGTCAGACACTTTATTAATAATAATAATAATAATAATAAGCTTTATTTATAAAGCACTTTTCATACATTAGGATGCAGTTCAAAGTGCTTTACAATATACATAGTTAATATAATTTGTTATACAGATTTAAAGAAAACAGAACAAAAAATACAAAGTGCAGGAATTACTAATAAGAAATAAAAGTGACAACAGAAAAAGAGCATTTAGAGATACAAATAAACAAATTATAAGAAAATAAAACTAGATAGACATGAGATGGTAAGATTTATATGTATAGGGGTTGCCGATGTGTTTTCTATTAATGGAATGCTTTATTAAATAAAAGTTTTTTTTAAGACTATTTACTGTTCATGCCTGGAGGATATTAATCAGAATTGTATTCCAGAGTTTTGGGGCATAAAAACTAAAGGCTGCTTCAGATTTCATTTGGCTCCATGGATATGTGTATTTGTGTATCATCAGTGTAGCTATGATAATTTATTCCCTGTTTTCTATCTATAATAGCACAACATTTTAGGTGGTTCATCAGAATGAATCTACTGTGTTAAATGCTGAGCTTAAAGAACCAGAACCCGAAACTCTGTTTTCATCAGCACTGACTCTGAGATCATTTATGATCTTTACTAAAGCTGTTTCAGTGCTGTGTCCTGCCCTGAACCCTGACTGGAACTTATCTTGTTGGTTATTTTTATTTAGATATTCATTCATTTGTGTGTAAACTACTTTTTAAAGACTTTGCTTACGAACAGTGGGTTTGAGATTGATCTAAAATGACTTAAGATCAGGGGATCCAAATTATTTTTCTTTAGTACTTGCTTTATTACAGCTACTTTTAGAGCAAACACTTTCTAGTGAGCAGTTCTAGTGAGCAGTAATAATATTTTCTAGAACCTGTTTAAAGAATGTAGTTGGAATGGAATCTAGGATACATTTAGTTGACGAATAAAGCCTTACACTTCCATTTCAGAAGTATTCATTGTAAATGTAGTTTTAGTGATTAATTGTACTTCAGGATTTGGTTTTGTTCTGTTTGCTTGAATATTAGTAATTTTATCATTGAAGAATGCAGCAAAAGATTCATATTTTGGTTTGGAGGCTTTTAATAACCAATCATTCTCTGTGCTTTGATTTACAGGTGGTCAAAAGTATTGCTGTCGTATTTTTTTGTTATAATCATCAGTGCAATCTTAGAATTTAATGATGTATTATTAGTTTACTTTTTCCTTTTATCCTTTCTGCCTTCCTACATTTTCTTTTGAGTTTTTGTACTGGCATTCTAACTTTTAACTTTTAAGTACCAAATGATACATTCCTACAGCTTAAAGAATTATTAAAAATAGCTAGACCACCGCCTTTCTTACCTTCGCATGTGGCCTGGAAAAAAGTGGTTGCCTCTTTACATAAGACTTAAGCAGGACTGACTTTATGTTTGAGTAATTAAAGTCCATGTGTAATGTGTACACCATCAGGATGAGCCTGCTGTAGCTTGTTGATGGTGTCTGATAACAGTGAGAGAGCTATGCTAGCAGTAATTCATGTCAAAACCATTTTATTTGTATAGTGCTTTTTTACATGTGCTTTGACTGTCACAAAGCAGCTTTGCAGAATCTGGCTCTGAGCTCCTAACGAGCAACCCAAAGACAACAGAGGCAAGGAAAAACCTGGGGAGAACCAAGGCTGAGGGATAACAGACAAAAATATATAAATAAATAAATAATACTAATAAGTATTATTAGTTAAGATTAACAATGATTTCAGTTTAAAGAGGCGTCTGCAGTTCCTTGTGTACAGGTGAGCCTCTTAGTTAAGACCAGGTAAGTGGTGCATGGTTCTGTCTGTATGGGCTCTCCTTTGTAAGAAGTGCCGGCAAGACTCTCTATGACAGCAAAGCTAAAGGGAAGAGCCAGGAGGTAACATAGACATGAGGGCAGACATGTTTTCAGCCTGGACTTAAATAATAACGTTGTGTCGGAGCCCCGAACAATATTTGGAAGATTATTCTATAACTACAGGACTTTATAAGAGAAAGCTCTGTCCCCTTCTGTGACCATTGTAAAATATGGTACCAGCAAAAAGCATTAGCACTTAGTGGTATGTAAACAGCTGTGATTAGCACAACTGTTAGCTCTCTTAATAAGAATAAAGGATGCCATTTAACAGAAATTGACGCTAGTGAATGCTAGTTCCAGTGAACAGTTTGTATGTATGGTTAAACTATCTTTAGGGTTAGGGTTAGGGTTAGGGTTAGGTTGTTACACACATAAATGCACAGACTGCCCCCTCTGCTCTTACTGAGTTTAGGTTTTGGCCCCAATGGTACGCAGTGCAGCGTTCTAGTTGCATAGCTGTGTCAGGGATCAGCAGGTGCAGTCAAGTTTCTGATATTCTAGAAACACAGTTGTGGGCGAGTAGTGGGTAGGTAAAGATATCAAATAATATCATTTTTCACCTCCCACCACCCCCTGCACAACATCAAATGGAATTGCTCCTCTATCGCCTGATCTTCCTATAGTACTGAAGGTAAATGGTAAATGTGTTATTCCCTTTAAAAGGGATTCAAAGGTCATGGTTTGGATCCAGGGGTCACCTGGATTTTCCTAGCAGTGGCAGATTTGTCCTTGAGTTGCCTTCCATGAGATAAAAATGGTTTTGTTTGATTTATTTTTATTTAGCTATACTAAGTTAGCTAAGTTTATTTTTTTATTTTTTCCAGACCATAATTTACATAAACTTCGTAAACAGATGCTTTTTTTTTTTTTGGTTTATTCATGGTGCATCTTTCTTTACTTATTTTGTTTTGTCAGGTTGTCGAGCACTGAACATGCCTAACTGCTTTTCTTTGTCCTGCCTCAGCTATTGTGTAAACTGCAGGTCTGAAATATCACATTTGCCTCAAAGGAATCACACAGAACATCTGCTAGTGGCACTGTATGACTGTTATCTGCAAAAATGCATGAAAGTACAGATGAAAAGTGAAGTGAAAGTGACTATTTGTCATTGTGAACACAACCCATCACACAACGTGTGAATCACCACAGTGAAATGTGACTTTTAACTGATCCACACATGGAGCAGAGGGCAGTTATCTACAGAATCCTGGCTCAGGACTTGAACCTGGGATCTTCTGATCACAATCACAAGGTCTTTTACTGTAATTTGTGTGAGAGAATATGAATATGAATATGAATTACTTATCCATTGTAGGTCACAGGGAAGCATCTTGCTGTGGGGAGACCATGGCTTCTTCCCAAAACCCCTTTTAGGTACAAGAGTCACTGCACCCCTCACGCGCCCAGCAGGCCCCATTCCTTCCCCAGTATTTGTCCCCAGTCTGTAATCTTAGTCTCATCGTGCCAGTGCTAAACTGAGGAAGGGACTAACCTGTCTTGCCTGCTTGGCTGTTTTAGGGATAAATGACAGAACCATTTTCATGATTAAACTGTTGCTTTATGAGTAAATATACAGCAGCAGGCCAGTGTCGGATGTATAGAGGGTAAATGTTTTGAACAGGTCACCAATTTTCTAAATAAATACATTTCTAAAGATGTTATTGACATGATATTCTCATCACATGTCAGTAGCAACACATCCACTCTACACTTGCAAAGACATAAATATAAATATATATATTATAAGATATATTTATAAGTTATAAGTTTATTTTGTGTTATTGCCGTTTTCTATGTTTTATTCTGAGTAATATATTGAAGTTTGTAATTTGGTCATTGTGTCGAATCCTTTCAGGATGAGGTCAGGTCGGCAACTGATTTTAAAGATTTTATTAGACAGAGTGAAAAATTAAAGTTTGTGGAAAATCATAATTCTCCTGTTTGCCGGATCCCAAGAGAAAGAAAGAGGAAGAGTGTGACTTAGACTTGTCAACAGATAGTTTAATATCTGAGCCCACCTGTTGGTGTGTGGTGGATTTTTTATGGAAATGAGGTGAGTGGGCGTGTAATGGGCATGCCAACGGGTGTGTTTAGAGCCATGTGACACTACGCACATTGACGCATATTGACGTGTTTGAGTGACGTATGCTTGATGTACAAATGAGATTTGAATGTTCTTTGTTTGTGTGTGTGTGTGTGTGTGTGTGTGTGTGTGTGTGTGTGATTGTTTTACTTGTATAGATAATGACTAAACATGAAGAGGACTTGGGCTGTGTTGGAGATTTTGCACTATTCAGCTCCAACAAGGGAAACATTCATTTGTCGGCTAAATCAATTAACTTGAGGGTTTTACATGTTCTGTGAACATTTTAACCAGTTTTGTGACTCTGAAAACAACAATATTGTTTATTAGATTTACAAATCCTTGCATTCTGTTTTATTTACATATTATGTAGCTTCCCGACTTTTTAGAAATTTGGGTTATTTTAGAAATGAACTGGTATGGGAATTTGTGGCCAACATTTTTCACCTAACCTAAACTGCAGAATCCAATACTGATGCAGATATTTAGAATGAAGAAATGATGAAAAATATAACATTTAATAACATTTTCCATTAAAACATGCCTACTGGAGTGTGTGCACTTGGTGTGTTTATCGTGGCCTTGTGTTTATCGTGGCCTTTGTCCTGTTTGAGAACTAGGACACACATAGATACCAAGCAGAGAGCACATACACACTCCAGTAAATAAAATCTCATGAAAATGTGAAAATAGCGACAAGCTGACAGGTTCTCAATAGGTAGAGTATAAATAATAGCAGTAATATTACAGTAAAATAAATAACATTCCCCTAAATCACACTGTTACTGCTTTGCTTTGATGCTATAACACACTTAGTAAAAGTTGGGACAGAGGGGTTTTGACCACAGTTTAATTACTGTTTCATCATTTGGGAACTGAGGAGACTAACTGCTTCAGTGTGATATAAAACTTCCCCTCTCAACAGTGGTGGTCAATGATTCTCCTCTTCATGAAGCTTCATACATTTTGTATAGGAAATAGATCTGGACTACTGTCAGGCCAGTCAAACACACTGTGTCTATAAAGTCACATTTTTAAAGTATTTGTAAAATGAGGGTTGTCATAGTGTTATTGAAAAAATATGGAAAAGATGTCACCTTGATGGAATGACTCTTATCATGCCCCCGGGCCCAGCTTTTGTGTGTTGCAGGCATTAAATAAAAAAAAAATATGTTTTGAAAATTCAATACTGTTGGTCAGTCAAAATATTAGAATGGCTCAGTTTAAAAAAAAAAAAAGTGAAAAACGTTTTATAATCATCTGTTTTTAAAGGTTAGTCGAAATCAGAAAAGTAATGCTTCTCTTGTAGCTTTAGTAACAAGCCCGTGCGTTTGACCGCTGGGGGGTGTCCACCATTTGGCCAAATATTTCTGCTGAACAAATAAACACAAATGCAGGGTGATTAACAGACTGTGTGTGTGTGTGCAGGTATTGCTCGGTCCTCCAGCAGCAGACTGCGCAGACTGGAGAGAGGAGACTCTGCTAGTTCCTCTGGAGCTGGTGAGTACTCACACACACACACACAAACACAGACACGCACAC
>JBBIGC010000020.1:219285-230494 GCA_037576955.1 Lepidarchus adonis
CTCACCCCACACACACTACACCTACACTCAACCCCGACACACACTACACCTACACTCACTCCATACACACTACACCAACACTCACCACCACACACACTACACCTACACTCACCCCCATACACACACTACACCTACACTCACACACACTACACCTACACTCACCCCCACGCACACTACACCTACACTCAACCCCCATACACACTTCACCTACACTCACCCCCAAACAGAGTGCATGTGCGTGTGTGTGTGTTTGTATATGTGCATGTGTGTGTGTGTGTGTGCACGCGTGTGTGTGTGTGTGTGCATGTGTGTCTGTGCGTGTGCGTCTGTATGTGTGTGCGTGTGTCTGTGTGTGTCTGTGCATGTGTGTGTTTGTATGTGTGTCTGTGCGTGTGCGTGCGTGTGTGTGTCTGTGCGTGTGTCTGTGTGTGTGTGCGCGTGTTTGTATGTGTGTCTATGTGTGTCTGAGTGTGTATGTGTGTGTCTGTGCGTGTGTGTGCGTTTGTGTGCGTGTGTTTGTATGTGTCTGTGCGTGCGTGCGTGCGTGTGTGTGTCTGTGTGTGTCTGTGCGTGTGCGTGTGAGTAAATCTGAGTTTGTTTTTCACTCTTCTCTCCTGCAGGTGATGAGGGGAAGATGGCACATCGACAGGTGGAATTCGCTCAGGATGGAGTCTCTCGTCTGTTCACACCTGGCAGCATGGCCAGCACTGCTTTCTGATCTCATCACACATCACTCCAGAGATTCCTGCAGAAACACACTCTCCTCCCTAATCAGACTCTACACACTCTCCTCCCTAATCAGACTCTTCACACACCACTGCAGAGCGGAGTCGGATGCTGAGCTGCTGAATGTTGAAGAAAAGAGAAACTGTGTTAAATCTACAATAAGAAGGGGGGGGGGGGGGCTCACTGCCTTATGATTTTATAGGTTTGCCTTCTCAGACACTGAGGGATGGTGCTGTGAAGCAGACAGACAGGCAGGCAGACAGACAGACATACAAAAGTGGAAGCACATTGTAAAATGCAGAGCATGTGATGTCCCCTTTGTAAAGAGGACTGTGTGTTTGGAAGCTGCTTGTGGGACTTGCTCCTCAGAGGTGTGTGTGTGTGTGTAACAGTGCCATCCTTCCACAAAATCATTACATGCTTTACTGATGCAGTGTGTGTATAATCCATCATGTTTTTTATTATTATCATTGTGTTGTAATTTGTTTGGAAGCATGTTGATGCTCAGAACCAGGAACAGACTGTGACCGTGCGCCTGAGTCTGTGGTGATGTGTGTGTGTGTGTGTGTGTGAACTGAAGGAACATGTGCATCTTCTCCACGTGTTTGATCTTCTCACCAAACCTGCTCCACGCTGAAGATGGTTGGATATTGTGGAGCAGGTGCAGCGCTGGAACCTGAGCTTTAAGCTGGAGATGATGATGTTGTGACTTCAGAGTGGATGAAGAAACCTCCTCCATGTTTAAGTGCCTCATAAGACGGGGGTGGGGTAGGTGGGTTGGGGTGGCTTTATTTAAACTGAGACTCAGATCAAAGTATTTTCCTTATGACAGAGAGACTGTGCAGCATTAAGGAAATGATTTATTATTTTGTTTTTTAATAAGAAAAGTATATCAGGTGTAAAAAATAAAATGGACAAATGTTCAGTTCTCTGTGTGAATACATGCAAATGGGACTCATTCCACATGAGCACCTTTCATACAGGTGCACAGCACCACCTAGCACCACCTACATCAATGTGCAGCTTCCTCCTGTACAAGAACGAGCATCAATATGAGCTGATCCACACCTGGCGCTGGTCGGGGTGTGTGAGCTGATCCACACCTGGTGCTGGTCAGGGTGTGTGAGCTGATCCACACCTCGTGCTGGTCGGGGTGTGTGAGCTGATCCACACCTGGCGCTGGTCGGGGTGTGTGAGCTGATCCACACCTCGTGCTGGTCGGGTGGTGTGAGCTGATCCACACCTGGCGCTGGTCGGGTGGTGTGAGCTGATCCACACCTGGTGCTGGTCGGGTGGTGTGAGCTGATCCACACCTGGTGCTGGTCGGGGCGTGAGCTGATCCACACCTGGTGCTGGTCGGGGGTGTGAGCGCACTAGTTAATAATGATCTGCAGCATCCTTTACATCCATAATAAAGATGTCATTCATAATCATATATAAACAAAGAAATATAAAAACAATACATTTGTAAAACAAATAGAAAACAAATAAAAAAATAAAATATTTTGTATACTGATTCCCATATTAAAAGTGTTTCTGCTGCATCACAGCCTTGACCCTTAACCGATCTGTGAGAATCATATCCTACTGTAAGCACTACCTGGCCGTGACCGCACGCGCAGTGGCTGTTGTTTAGTTAATAAATGTGCGCTCAGGTGGAGAAAGCTCCGGTAACATGCCTGGGATGCGCATGCGTGCGCCGCTGAAGCAAAAGTATTGAAAACAGCGCCCCGTTCAGCCCCGCCCTCGCCCCGCCTCTCATCCGTTAGTTTCCACCCCTCCCTCCTACCCGCTCCTTCACCGCCCCCCTGCGTGCAGCGCACGCGCAGCAACCGCCTCGGGCCGCCATTTTGTGCGGAGCCTCTACTCTGCAAAAGCGGGAGAGGGATTAAAACCGCCGGAGGAGAAGGACGCAGTTTTTGTGCTTCGCCTCGCACCAGAGGAAGAACCGACCTCCGGGCTTTGCGTCGAATCCGACCAGAGAACAAACGAGGAAAAGCAGGTACGGCGGCAGCACTTTCGGGGAAAGGGGGGAGTTTTGCAGGAGCTTTAATCGGCCTCTAGGTGTCACGATGGGGCTCCCGGTCTGGGCGGCTGGCGGGGGGTGTTTGTCTCCCTCTATCGTTATCGAAAATTTAGCAAAAAAACATTTATAACCCAGGACTTCGGCGTTCTGTCCGAGCATTAAGCGCCCTCGAATCTATATCAGACGCCATTTCGGCAAGATGCCTTCTTTTAACACTTAAATGTTTGCTCCTGTCTTTAGGCCAGGCGTCCATTTTCTGTCTCCTCTTTGTTTCCTGTCAGAAAAACCCGCCGTTTCTGCACGGAATCGCAACTTAGCCAACAAGCTAACCATGACTGTAAATCCGGACGATTTTCGACACTCAGTTGCACAAAAATCATGATGATTAGTAGAAACCCAAGCAAATAAGTAATATTTAGTATATTTTCTCCCCGAGTCGCTGGAAAAAGCACACATGCTAATCGGCTAGTTCGGCTAGCTGCCCCTCCTTGCGCTCAGCTCTTCCTCAGACTAACCCTCAATTTCCACCAGGTATAAATACACTCCATCCGCTTTCAGAGACACTTCTTCAGCTTTTCTTACAAAACCACAATACAGCGCGTGTAAAGAAAACCGCTCAGTAAACACAGGGTGGTTAGCATTGTGTGTTAGCAGCTTGTTGCGCAGATGGAAATCCAAAGGAGGAAGATACACCGTAAATCAACCAGTTGGCCCATTTTCGACCACTTAACGATTCTTGCCGCATTTCGGCGCCCATTTGTTAAAAAACTCTCCTGAATTGAGCGGAAAACCTGTCGGTCGCGGCTGACGGCGAGGCGCGTGCGCTGAGGGCGAGGCGCGGGAGCAGAACTGAGGAGAAAACTGCGGAGAGCTCCCTCTACAACCCGACTGTAGCGCTACAAAAACACGCTTAACCGTCTCCGAATGCACTCTTGCTGTGGAAGAAAATCTTTCTCGTGTAACTCGCACTCCGTCGCCTGTTAACGGCGTGATTGCATTGAGATGTGTTTATTTAGGAGAAGGTGGTGTTTGGGGGATTTGGCCCCGGGCTAACCCTGCGGCGGGGATTTGGCGCGCGGAAAGTGCAGAGTCCGTATCGCGCGCTTCACTTTATCTCAACTCCTCAAAGTCTCGTGGATGCGCTTTTCTCGTGGTCGACGGTGCAGCTATTAACCAAAACTAGCTTGCAATGTCAAATAAGAGAAAACGGACACTTCTACTGTTGGGTCTAAACATTTGGGACTTCTTTTTTTCACAGATAAATACAACGTGCGAAATGTAAAATCCCCCTTTCCTTGTTTTTCTCATGCGCTGGTGTGATGTTGATAGTAAGAAGACAGTTCATTCATCGAGGACAAATAATTAGGTAGTAATGTAGAGGTGAGGTTCTCCTTTTTGGTCCAGGCAACTTGCAGTGAGACAGTAAGGTGTAAGGGTAATCCACCTCGTTTCCTGAGTTGAATAACGTTTGTGTGTTTGTCCAATTTGAGTCAGTCTGTAAAGTCAGTCTATACACTGAATGTAAAACATAAAGAAACAGACCATGTTTACCAAGTTTGCTCATTGAGAAGTTTTATCCCATGTCTTTATTTGAGAAAGTTTTTGGCCGTTTTTCCTCTAAGGTATTCTCCATGGACGGGGGACCTACTGAAGCTGTGCTGGATGAGGCGGGAGATGCTTTCAAAGCCAAGGAGTGTAAAACATACCAGCGGCGGCGGGAGGATGAGGAGGTTGGTGCAGATCTCCTGCAGGTTGCTGGTCTAGAAGCAGTGGAGCAGCCAGCAGTCGAGGGAGAGGCAGTGGCCGTGGTGGCTGATGCCCAGCAGCAGTTGGTGGAAAGTGTGGTGAATGTTAACAGCAGTGTGGAGATGATGGTGATGGACTCTCTAGACCCAGCTCTGCTCCAGATGAAGACTGAGGTCATGGAGGCTGGAGTAGGCACCCCTGTTGGAGTGGGAGTAGCTGGGACAGCTCACGAGGCCACGGTCACCACTGTTGACGACACTCAAATTATTACACTGCAGGTGGTAAACATGGAGGAACAGCAGCTGGGTTTAGGTGAATTACAGCTGGTGCAGGTACCGGTCTCTGCTGTGCCAGTCACTGCTGCCACTGTGGAGGAACTGCAGGGAACCCTGGTGGATGCCACTGCTATGCCCAAAGATGGAGAGCCAGTCATCTGCCACACCCTACCACTGCCTGAGGGTTTCCAGGTTAGTCAGTAGCAACTTGTAACATTCAACCTTATCTGTGTCGATCATATGTCTAGTACACAAGTTACAAGAACTCAAAATACACTAAGAGGAGTCACTAGAAGGGTGAATTTGGCCCCTCCTTTAAATTTTTTTTGGAGGGGGTGTTGTTAGCTGGTGGTTTTTCTCTTCTTGTTATCTTAACAAGTTCTGTGGCACAGGTGGTGAAGGTGGGTGCTAATGGAGAAGTGGAGACAGTGGAGCAGGATGAGCTCCAGGCCCATGAGGAACAGCCTCTGCAACAGGAGGAGGAGGAAATGCCTGAGCCCCAGAATGACGATCCCACCTGGGCAAAGGATCCTGATTACACCCCACCTGTCAAGAAACCCAAGAAAACCAAGAAAAGCAAGCTGCGTTACAACACAGAGGGAGAAAAAGATATGGATGTGTCTGTTTATGACTTTGAGGAGGAGCAACAGGAGGGTCTTCTCTCGGAGGTCAATGCAGAGAAGGTGGTGGGCAACATGAAGCCTCCGAAACCCACCAAAATCAAGAAAAAGGGTATGATAATGCTGTACATGTCTTGATTTAAAAAAAGAAGAATCTCCTGTTGTGGCTACAGTGAATTACATTGTGCTTTTCTCTAGGTGTGAAAAAGACATTCCAGTGTGAGCTGTGTAGTTACACCTGTCCACGTCGCTCCAATCTTGATCGTCACATGAAGAGCCACACAGATGAGAGGCCACACAAATGCCACCTGTGTGGTCGTGCCTTCAGGACAGTCACACTTCTGAGGAATCACCTCAATACCCACACAGGTTCGCTCCCTTTTCTGTAATCGCCTTTTCTCAAGTTGCAGGTCTTGTGGTTTTAGAAACAAAGTGAGTCTTCTAATTTGTATGCCTACAGGCACCAGACCGCACAAGTGTACTGATTGTGACATGGCTTTTGTGACCAGTGGTGAACTTGTACGGCACCGTCGGTACAAACATACCCATGAAAAACCCTTCAAGTGCTCAATGTGTGACTATGCTAGTGTGGAGGTAGGTGTCGAGTTACTGTTAATATACTATTTTGGTTTGTTTTGAGTAGCAGCCCACAGAAAAATTGCAAATATGGAATTCTCTTGTGTTCTGCTTTGGTTAAAAAAAAATAAACAAAAAAACAGGTCAGCAAGCTGAAGAGGCACATTCGCTCTCACACTGGAGAGCGTCCTTTCCAGTGCAGCCTTTGCAGCTATGCAAGCAGAGACACTTACAAGTTGAAGAGGCATATGAGAACCCACTCAGGTTTGACTTGCACCCAGCACTCAAATGCCAGTATCACAATAAAACATTTTGTTAGGTCGTGTATAGTGTATCAAATTAAAATTGTTAATGCAGTGAAACCACCAAGATAACCTTAATGTTTTCCCTGTTATGTGCTCAGGGGAGAAGCCCTACGAGTGCTACATCTGCCATGCGCGTTTCACTCAAAGTGGAACTATGAAGATGCATATCCTGCAGAAACACACAGAGAATGTTGCCAAGTTTCACTGCCCTCACTGTGACACAGTCATCGCCCGTAAGAGTGACCTGGGTGAGTCCCTCCTGTCCCTGACTGCTAATACACACGGGCTTGACCCGGAGTCTTTGTGTTTTGTATTTTAGCTTTGCAGGTTCTGTTGATACTGAATATTGTTTGTCCACTTTCCAGGTGTGCACCTGCGCAAGCAGCATTCCTATATTGAGCAAGGTAGGAAGTGCCGTTACTGTGAGGCTGTATTCCATGAGCGTTATGCTTTAATTCAACACCAGAAGTCCCACAAGAATGAGAAGCGCTTCAAGTGTGACCAGTGTGACTATGCCTGCCGACAGGTTAGCCAGCCCACACTGTGATGATCTAGATAGATGCATTCTGACAGACTATTTAAAAGTTAATTTGGAGGCTGGAGAAACAAGTTCACAATGGTTCTGCACCTGTTACTTTTTCTGTTCATTTATTTATGCATTGATTTTGTAAGTTTTGGACACTACAGTAGGCAATACTTTTCATAGGCCTTGATAATGCTGAAATGTAATAATTTCTCAATTATGTGCCTCCGTCTCATCAGGAACGACACATGGTGATGCACAAACGCACGCACACTGGAGAGAAGCCATACGCATGCAGCCACTGTGAGAAAACCTTCAGACAGAAGCAACTCCTGGACATGCACTTTCGTCGCTATCATGACCCCAACTTTGTGCCCACCTCTTTTGTGTGCACCAAGTGCGGTAAAACCTTCACTCGCAGGGTATGGGGTATATTCCTATATTTATATTCAGAGATTTCAGAATATATTTCAGAGATACTCAGTCTTCAGTACGAATGACGTCTGTTTTGGTATCGTAGAATACAATGGCCCGGCACGCTGAGAACTGTTCTGGGCTGGACCCTGCGGAGGGAGAAAACGGTACTCCCACCAAGAGGGGACGAGGTGGCCGAAAGAGGAAGATGCGCTCTAGGAAGGATGATGACGATGATGACAGTGGTGAGTGACTGGAATTTGCAGGGTCTGTAGTTTCAGTTTAGCCTCACTAATGAGGGTCAATTTCATTAGGAAAGTGGTAAAGTAACTTTAATGTTAACTGAACAAAACCAAGTTTTTCAACCCTCTGTGTCTCCTGTGTGTTTAGATGAGCATGGAGAGCCTGATCTGGATGACCTTGATGAGGAAGACGATGATGAAGAGGCCCTTGACGATGTGCAGATGGAAGTAGAGCAGGCCCCTCCCAGTGTCCCCATCCCTGCTCCAGCTGAGCCACCAGTCAAGAGGAAACGTGGTAGACCCCCCAAGAATCCCCCTAAGACCACCCCTGCCAAACCTGCAAATATTGCCCCTGCTGGTACGTACTGTGTAAATTAGAGTAGGTGGTGTGTTTGTTTTTTCATTTTTTAAGAAATATTTTGGGAAAAGTGGTTGTTAGAATTGGTTCTTCAGTTGGTTTAAAAAAACTCCATCCAAAATGTATTTCTTTTTAGTTCTTGATTTAGAATGCGCTCCAATTGCCTTGGATGACCAGGGTGCAACTCTCACCAACATTTTAAATCTCACTATATTCTCTTAGCAGTGATTTTAAAAACCTAAAACTAATATAAACCTGGTCTGTGTCTAACTACCACACTGTCAGTAGAAAAACGATCAGGATCATTCATGTTGCGTTGTGGTCATGTGCCGAATGCACTTTTGAGTGTTCTAGTGACCAGTGCAGCACAAGTGTTACTTTCTTTCAGAGAATTTGAATCTCAGAGCAAAGTCAGAACAGAGCAATCACTACTATTTTAACTAGACACTTGTATTTGTGTTGGTGAGTGGTAACTTGGTTTAACATGGTATAACTCATCAGGGGACAGGAACATTTAACTCATTTTGATCATTAAATTGGTGTAATAGGACTGAGCCTCATGCTCTGAAGGATTAGATCTTTCAGTGACGCTAAATTATTATAAGGAGATTTTTCTTTTAAGTCTTAGTTTTAATTACTCAAACTCCGTCATAGTCCATGTTCTATACGAGTTGTATACGATTATTCTCCTTTTGGAAATCTTACTGTTGAACTTCATAACTGTTGATAGATATTAGTGGGTTCATGTCAGTGAGAAGTTTGAGACTCGGTTTGTCTTTGTGCAGCAACTGCTATTATCCAGGTGGAGGACGAAGGCACTGGGGCCATTGAGAACATCATAGTGAAGAAGGAGCAGGATGGCATGGACTCCTCAGTGGCCATTGCAGCGACTCCTGTGGTGGAGGAGGTGGATGCAGTGGAGGGCAGTGTGGAGACCGTGCAGCTATCTGTTCCTGAGGCCGCACCCAACGGAGACCTCACCCCTGAGATGATCCTCAGCATGATGGACCGGTGATGTGGACACACGCACACACATGCTCAACAGGCCCAACACACGCACACATTTCCTTCCTGTGCGTTCATCTCCCCGCCTCACAGAAGACCACTCCACTCCTTTCAGTGGCGTCCTTGTTCAGTTTTGGAATTAAATTCTGCTGTTTCTTTCTCATTCTTAAACTTGAGCTTAATTTGTTTAATTTAGTCCGATTTTTTTTTTCAGCTATGCATGTGCCCCCCTCCCCCAGCTGTTTAGTCTGATTTGTTGTTTGTATACATCTTGTGCGCGGCGGGGATTGCTGTGCTTCTGATGATTTAATAGAACGGGGAGACTGAGCACTGTTGTGAACTACATGCATTCAGTTGTTTTTCCCTTAAATTTATACGCCAATATTCCTTCAACCTTTCCATCTGTGACATTTACCATGGCAATATTCAAAAGGAATACTTTCTGTGCCTGGTCAAGCCTTGATATTTAGAATTGCTATCACTGCTGTAGAAACGGGCATTTTTACCCCACTTGTTCCACAAATATCCTTTTAATGTCTGACCTATACGACAACTTTTATCGCTGTTGTATTTCTCATTTGCTTACGTTGGTCATAATTAACAAAGGTAGAGAGAGCGAAAAATTTAGAAATGTAGCCATATGACTATCTGGCCAGGGACAATGACCTCCATCCATCAAGTATAAAGGAAAAAAAGAATTCGGCAGTTGATAACCTTGTACAAAAAACACAGGTAATCTTGGCTGGTCTTGCTTGTAAATAAATTTTTTATTTTTTTTGTTTTATGAGCGTTTTAATCTTTTTCTAGTGAAATGATGACCTTGAATGCTGGGCAATGACGTTTTAAATAGTGGTCATTTGAAAACATCAATGGCTTTTGTCTCCAAAGGAGGGGGGTTATCTAAAAAGATCATGTAGACAATGTAAAACACCCCCTCTCCTCACCACCACCCATTATTTCCTTTCCATGTCTTTTCAGCTCGAAATGTGAGGGCAATAACGGCTACTCCTTCATGATTACACTTAAATATGTGAAAGAATGTTATTAGACTGTCTCTGAAAAACCTGCTCCCATAGTTGTGATGGTGGAAAGGGGACAGAAAAGTTGAACAGCTTTGAAGCTCTCGCGCTGTTTGAGCTACTAAACCTGCAGTTCAGTGCATGATTATCACCAATACTGACCCAAAGCAACCAGAGAAATTTGTTTTGCTGTAAAACTGTAGTTTTCTCACCAGTTTTGTAGACTCCATACGTTTTGGTTTGAGGTTGTGTGGTCTGATGAAGTCATTCAGTGTTCTGTTCTGACTTCGTTTAAAAAAGGAAATGATTTTGAACAACAGTGTCTTGCTTTCTTTTCTTTCTTTTTTTTTTTTTTTTTTAATTATTCAGAATGAAGTTTTCCCTCATTTGTAATTGTGGTTCAGTTTAGGTTTTTTTTTTTTTTTGTTGCTCTTAAATTTAAGTTGATTTCCCCCTCCCCTTTTTTGTACCTAGCTGTAACTGTGTGAATTTTACAATGGTCAGAAAACCAACATTCTAAAGACATTTATTATGGCTGGGTAAGGGCATCGAGGGAATATGAGGAAAGGTGGTGTGGAGAATGTATTGCTGTACAGCTAATAAAAAATAATATTGTCCTAATGCAGTGTCCTTTTTTATTTTTCTAATTTTTAAATCTAAATGACTAGTTTTAGGATTGTGCGAATGAACATACTTTTCAGAATCCTGACATTTCTGTTTAAAATTTCCTTTTTTATTAATCTTGTTGTTGTGAAATAGTTCAAACTTGGAAAGTCAGGGTGACCCTGATCAGCTTATTAACACCTTCAAAAGTTTCCTCAGCCTTTAAATGGCCTCAGTCTGGGTAAGGAGGCTACACAATCATGGGGAAGATGCTGACACAAGGAGGGTAAGCCACAAAAGGTCATTGCTAAAGAAGCTGGTTGTCCCAGCAACAGGGACAATCACAGCCTTGAGAGTATTGCCAGTAAAATCCATTCAGGTTTGGGGGAGCTTCACAAGGAGTGGACTGAGGCTGGAGTCAGTGAAGCACGATCCACTACACACCAATGAATCCTAGACATGAGCTCCAAATGTCTCCTGAACCAGAGACAATGTCTGAATCGTCTCCCCTGGACTAAGGAGAAAAAAGTTCTGGACTGTTGTTCAGTGTCAACTCCTCTTTTCAGATAAATGTGAATGTTCATATCATTTGGAAATCAAGGTCCCAGAGTGTTGAGAGTGGAGAAGAACAGAATCCATGTTGCTTGAAATCCAGTGTGAAGTTTCAGCACTCAGTCATATTTTTGGGGATGTTTCATCTGCTGGTGTTGGTCACTGTGTTTTCTGAAGTCCACAGTCAACGCAGCATCTACCAGGAAATCTTGGAGAACT
>JBBIGC010000020.1:295443-308483 GCA_037576955.1 Lepidarchus adonis
CTTTCTTTCTTTCTTTCTTTCTTTCTTTCTTTCTTTCTTTTTTTCTTTCTTTCTCCTTCTTTTTCTTTCTTTCTTTCTTTCTTTCTTTCTTTCTTTCTTTCTCTTTCTTTCTTTCTTTCATTCTCTCTTTTTCTTTTTTCTTTCTTTCTTTCTTTCTTTCTTTTTTTTCAGATCTCACAGTGTGATTTTGGTAAAAGATAGGTCTTAGGTTTGTCTGGAAAGTCCTTTAGAAGCAATAAAATAATTAATGGATAATGTGTGATGAATGATATGATAAATGTGCAAAGATAAAAAATGTGAGGCACACAATGTTTATTAAACATGTACCAGAGATGAACAAGAAAATAAAATGCATTGAAATCACTTATAGTGAGCACTTAGTTATAAACAGCTATTAGAATATATATACAGGTATAACAGCTATATATTAAAATGTTGAATTAAAAAAAATCACTATCCAATATCACAGTCGTGATCATTCTAAGTACATGAGCTAAACAAGTTGTGATGCACAATTTGCAACTTTTAAAGTGTCAGGTGATCATTTTCTTCAGACAATGAGGAGAATTAAGTTGTGTTTTATTACCTCAGTAATCTATAAATAAGAAGGTTTTTTTATTTTTAATGAAAAAAAAAAAAACATTTCTGCTTCAAATTAAATGCCACTTACACTTACGTATTATATGATCGTCTTCCACAATAAATAAAAAAATATATAATATTTTTGAGTCATCCATGGGGACACTTTGCTACGTTTATGACTTTTGGATGATGGATGATGTCTTAGGTTATATTTATGTAAAAATAGAAAATCCAAGGGTTCAAAAACTTTCTATCTAGCATCTTCTTGTGCATTTGTAAATATTTGAGCATCATCTCTTTCCTCAAAACATCATATTCCAGTTTAGATGGCACATCCTGGTGTTTAGTCAGAATGAAAGATCAGTGTAGAATGGGGTGATGGTTACCTGAGGGTGGAGGAGCTGTAGCCTGTGCTGGCTGCAGGGTCAGGCCTTCATTGTTCCTCACAGCCAGCAGTGGGGTACGGCTCTGCCTCCTGGCTCTGAAACATGTACTGGGACATAGCAGCAGGGATGAGGATGTTAGCCAACTCCTGCACATACACAGATACACAGATAGACAACATGGTACAGTTCACTAGCTGATTCAATATGAATTTCCGTTTGTTATTTATGCAGCATCAGTACTTCCACCCCATCAGCCGTTTCACTTCCTCACATGTAAAGTAGCCGGATTTCACCACAATGAATTATGTCTTTAAAAATATGTAATATGGGCAAAAAGTTTACCCCATAATAATTGGGAACCAGGGGGCTAACATTATTCAGAATTAATTAGTATTAATTTTGAGAAAGTATGTGGTGTCTGAAATAGAAAAGCTCCAAATTTAGTTTAATTTAATAGAAATGTAAGAATAAAATAAAAAAAAGACTAAAAAACTAAAGTACACCATCCAATAAATGAACACTGAATTAAATTGTTTAAAATGAAATATTCTAAGTAGGTCTACATAGATTTTGTAGATTAATTCGCAAAATAAATCCAGAAGAAGGACCCGATATTTGGCTTATAGTGTTTGTCTTTATTATTCTAAACCATATGAAACAGTAGATTGATTAGTACTGTTGGTCCGTGGTTAATGACGCCATGTTTGCCTTTAAAATCTCGTTACAGGGTATTAATTAAAGTCTTGTTCAGAGATGAGGGTCTATTATTGGGAAATGATGTAGCGCTACTCACCGATTTGAGATTCGGGTCCATATCTGTGAAGTTCCACTCATTCACAGGCAAACTGAAAGTGAATGGCTGGGAGAAAGAAAAGGTCATTATATGATTAGGGTATTTCCCTTTATATTATATGTTCATAATTGTATATGTTGTTACTTATTTAAAATAATTTTTTTTTATACTCAACTTTTTACCCGCTAGCTAGGTCCATGCTACCACACTTATTCCAGTATCATCAGCCCTGACTATACTGGCATGAAACATTCCACTAATGCTGTATCCTGCCTCTAATTGGCTGTTGCTCTACATTTACATTTACAGCATTTGGCAAACGCTCTTATCCAGAGCGATATCTCTTTCTTTTTCTTTTCTTTCTTTCTTTCTTTCTTTCTTTCTTTCTTTCTTTCTTTCTTTCTTTCTTTCTTTCTTTTTCTTTTTCTTTTTCTTTCTTTCTCTCTCTTTCTTTATTTTTCTTTCCATATACACGGTCCCATTCACCATGCAGGTCACAATTAGCATTTTTCAGGGTAGTCCACACATAATGTCTCAGATTAATGGCCGAGTCACCTCTGACCTGAGGCTTTTGTATGCGATTTCCAACATATAAGAACATAAGACAAATCTGTAGAAATAAAACTGTGACTACAGCTGCGCTACATACTGATCTCACCACCAACTCTCTCTGAGGACCCGACCATGCACAATATGTATTTTCATAACTCCAGTTTACTCAGTGATATTACTACGAGTAAGGACCCTTTTAAAAGTGGGGTGCACACTCTGTCTACCCACCAAGTTTGGTGGGGGTGGGTGTCACAGCTGCAGTGCTATGCTGTTCAGCAAAGTCTGCTGGCGGTGGAATAACTTTGGCTTTACAGGAACTTGGGTACTTGTTGTTGCTGGTGAAAGATCTTGTAGTGTGAACACCCAGGTCGCAGATCTGTCATATGGTTGTGTGCGGGTTTCACAATCTCAGGAACACAAGTCACCTAGTGTGAACACTAAAGATCTCAACAATATCTGTGATCTCAGTCTTGACAAGGTTTAACAGACACCCATGTGAGCTAGCAACCCATAGGGTGTTGAGGTGGGTCACCCTCCCTATCCAGAGAGAGCAAGGCCAATTATGGTATCTTTTGGGACTACTGTTTTACAGTCTCTATTAAGCAAAGTGAGTGTTTATGAGAGTGTGTATTATACGTACATCCATAGCAGCAGTGCTGGGCTCCATACTTTGCTGGTGGCTCCTCAGCAGGAGCTGTAGTTCCTCCAGACTCATGTCCACATTTTCTACAGCATCAGGCACCTCTGGTCTAACACACGCGTATACCAACAGGATTAGATCACAATTAACCACGTAACCCAGGGGTTTCCCCTCCACAAACACACATGCTGAACCTGGCAGTTAATGAGTGAATTAAATCAGATGGAATCATCAAACTGGGTTGGAAACTGTCCCACCAGGACGCCCCTGACTTAACCCTTATGTGTCATAATAATCACATAACTCACTCATTCATAGTTGACTGATAATTCATAGAATATTAATGAATAACTAGACAATCATATTCATTTATTTATTGTAATTATTTTATACAATTAAAATGTTCAGTTTATTTATTATTTATGTTTATTTAACAAGTTTTATGATGGATTGTATGCCTTACTAGTTTTACTACACATCTTTTTTCATGTTTTAATGCTTATTTCACTTCTTTTACTTGTTATTGGCCATATTATTATGCACCTCTCACAGGAATTAACATTGGATCCTATGGAGAAGTCAATCTAACAAAACGAAAAATGAAATAATTTCTCATCAAACGTCCACTATGTTCTACTGTGATTTGAATGCACAGAGCTCTGACCTGTCCGTCATGATCCTCTTAGCCCTCCTCTCACCAGAGCCTGATCCTCGGCCCTCCAGGACGGACTGCACCATGGCAACAGGGAGGACAGGGGGCTCGGCACACACTTCACAGGAGGCGAGTGCCACGCCCTCACTCCGCCCACGCACACCTGGACTCACAGGCTCCTCCTTTATCAGCATCAGACACTTCTCCCTGACGAATTAGATCACAGAATAATAAATAATATTTTTACAACTGACGTTGTCACAAAGCAGCTTTACAGAGTTTATAGAATCCGGGTCCGAGCCCCAAATGAGCCAAAGGCGACAGAGGAAGAAAAACTCCCTAATTATAGGAAGGAACCTTGAAAGGAACCAAGGCTCAGAAGAGAAACCCGTCCTTCTCTGGTCGACACCGGAGAGAAAAAGAAAAGATAAAATAAGACTAAGCGTTCAAAATGAAGAGGCATCTGCAGTTCCTTGGGTGAGATAAAGTAATTTTCTGCTTTTTGCTCTAAAATGACAAGGAAAAGGAAAAGCACTTCCCTGCAAAGATGAATGTTTGGCCTTTATTTAGTTTCACTTCAGCTCATGAAGGTTAGTTAAGAGATGCATGGAAATGTTAAATGAGGTGAAATTCTGAAGCCCTCCAACCCTTGTGCTCTATTCATTGATTCTACACCAATTCACTGCACCAAAAAGTTCAAACTTTTTCCTTTAGAGAACACACAGGGTCATAATATCATTTGAAATGGGGTTTTCATTGGGAAACCTTTTCCTGAAAACATTATTTCAAATTGAGTTATTTTCAGGCTGGGATTTCATTTCAAAGATTTCATACTTTAACATTAAACAGATCAAATCAAGTCTCGAAAATGAAATACTATTTGGACCAGAGTTTTTAAATGAAGAGGGGTTGTGAGAATAAAATAGTTTTGCTTGAGAAGTATCAATGACCCAATTGTGCAAGTGTTTCAAGTTAGAGATTCAGTTCTTTGTTCTAAAACTGAGCGATATGAACACACCTCGACTCATCTGCTTGCATTTGCATTGCCATGGCAGTGGGCTGTGACATCTCAGTGACGTCTGAGATTATTGGTCCTCCAGTTATTGTGCTGCTAGTGGAACATGAGGCTGCCTCTGTGGAAGGCTGAGATAGAGGAGAGAAAAAAAGAGACATTTTTTGTGAAACAACCTCTTTACTTCCTCTACTATTAAGTTAAACTGGACAGATGTTTTGAATCAGAAGTACATCTACACTGGGGCAAAAAAGTATTAAAATGATGAGAGTGTAATGTTCATCATAGTTTCACTTCAACTGTGAGAGAGAGAATGTAAAAAATTCCATATTGTATGATTTTTAAAGAATTTATTTGCATAATGGTGCAGAAAATAAGTATTTGGTCAATAACAAAAGTTCACCTCAATAATTTGAAATGTAACCTTGGTTGGTCAAATGTTTCCTGTAGGTCTTCACCAGGTTTGCACACACTGTAGCTGCTATTTTGGTCCATTCTTCCATGCAGATCTTCTCAGGAGCAGTGATGTTTTGGGGCTGTTGCTGGGCAACACAGACTTTCAACTCCCTCCACAGATTCTCTATTGGATTGAGGTCCAGAGACTGTCTAGAACACTCCAGAACCTTGAAATGCTTTTTACATAGCCACTACTTTGTTGTGTTTGGGATCATTGTCATGCTGGAAGATCCAGCCACATTTCATCTTCAATGTTCTCACTGATGGAAGGAGGTTTTTGCTCAAAATCTCACAATACATGGCTTAATACGAAACAGTCGTCCTGTCCCCTTTGCAGACAGGCAGCCCCAAAGCATAATGTTTCCACCCCCATGCTTCACAGTGGGTGTGGTGCTTTTGGTATGCAACTCAGGATTCTTCCCCCTCCAAACACGACGCGTGGCGTTAATACCAAAGAGTTCCATTTTGGTCTCATCTGACCACATGACATTCTCCCAATCCTCCTTTAGATCATCCAGATGGTCTCTGGCAAACTTTAGACAAGCCTGGATATGTGCTGCTTAAGCAGGATTTTAATCCATGATGACATAGTGTGTTACTAATAGTAACTTTTGTTACTATGGTACCAGCTTCTTCAGGTCATTGACCAGTTCCCCCGTGTAGTTCTGGGCTGTTTCCTCAATGTTCTCATGATCATTTTTACCCCATGAGGTGAGATCTTGCATGGAGCCGCAGGTTGAGAGAGATTGTCAGTGATCTTGTATTTTGTGCAGGTGTACAATCTTGTCCCTGGTGTCGTTAGACAGCTCACTGGTCTTGGTCATGGTGGAGGTTGAAGTCTGACTATTTGAAGGTGTGGACAGGTGTCTTTTATACAGATAAAGAGTTCAAACAGGTGCCATTAATACAGGTGACGAGTGGAGGATAGAAGAGCTTTTTAAAGAAGAAGAAACAGGTGTGTGAGGCCTGGTCTTGCTTGTTTGTAGGAGCTAAATACGTATTATTTTGCACCATTTTACAAATGAATTCTTTAAAAATCATAAAATGTGATTTCCTGGATTTTTTTTTACATTCTGTCTCTCAGTTGAAGTGAATCTATGATGAACATTACTGACTCTAATCTTTTTAAGTGGGACAACTTGCAGAACCGGTGGCTGCCAAATACTTTTTTGCCCTAATGTATATGAGTTGTGAAGAGTTGAAGAATTTCTCAAGAGAACAGTCAATCTCTCAGGTTCTGTCCCTTACCGACTGAATGTAGAAGGGCTCCTGCATTGGCTCCATGGAGTGACTGTGACTGAATTTAGAAGCAGGAGAAGTGGTGGAGCCATCATCCAGCATGAGAGGCCTGAAAGACAGAAGCAATCTGAATCTGATATGATTGGCTTTAAGTTAATGGTCAAGGTTAATGTAAGATTCAGTGTATCCTGATGACCCGTCGATATGTAGTTAACGTCTTATCTTCCTTTGTATGAGCTTATGCTTCCTGGCAAAACCTAAAGCCCTTCATCTGAAAGTATAATCCAGGCAAATATGGCTTTGTTTAGTGTGTAAACACCTGAGAATTCACACTGGTGCAGTGAATGAGAGTTGCAGCATTGTGCAGTATGTTACTGGGCCTTGTCCTCCCTCTCACCCGATTTGTTCTCACGGGTCACACTAGCTGACACTGCACTTCTTCATAGAGGGTAGAGGGTCATGCGCTGCGGTTCAGTGGGGTGGTGTGTGTGCGTGTGTGAGGACCAGCGCTCAGTAGGTCTGATTCAGCATTCAGCTCCATTCAGACCAGCTGGGCTGCTGAATTGTGTCAGATGACCATATCCAGCTGAGTTGGCTGTTCGCTCTGCAGTGTTTATTAGGCCCTCGCCATGTTGATTTGCTATTTTTGCCACTACTTTTGCTTGTGTGTGTGTGTGTGTGTTGTACTCACAGTTTTCTCTTCATTCCAACAGTGCTGGGGGTGCTGGGCTGCATCTGGCTGAACAGGAACTGAATCAGCTAATAACAGAGCCGAGAGCCAGAGAATGATTCAGCATTACTGAACTGCATCAAACACACACACACACACCTTCCCCTCAGCCACTGATGATACAAAACATGGTGTTTCTCACCTTGTTCATCACTTTCTGCTGCTGTGTGTGATTCTGTCTCAGTGACACTACCTCCCTCCATAGCACCTCGTTCTGCCTAGAGAGAGGGAGAGATGGGGGGGAGGGGGGGGCAGAGAGTGAGAGATTATTATAATTATTATTAAAATGAGCATTAACGTGGAACTCAAGCTCCATATTGGAACAGGTGGATTTAACTGTTGGGGCCTCGTTCTCTCCCATTGCTTCTTCTCCCTTTAAGGCCCTAAACCTAAACACTGTACCCCACTCCACCCACCCCACCCCACTCCACCCACCCCACCCCCTGAAGTCAGGAGACTTCTATTCAAGCTGGAAACACAAAGCACAGGCTTTGAAGTGAATGCAGGACAGAAGTAGGTGTAGAGTGAAAGGGTGAATGTAGGTGAAGGGTCAGATGGTTCTGTAGTGTGTTGTTTCATAGTGTTGAGGTAAACACTTCACACTCTATATATTGTCATGTGAAAACATTAGAAATGTTCACATATCAATGCCTAATCTTGTTTTTATTTATCTCTGGAACATAAAGTGATTTAATTGCAGGTGAACAACAAAAAATAACCTTGATTTATTCACTAAACAAAAGTTTGAGGGCTTTCTTGCATGTACAGCTCGTTTCAACTCCACAGCATCTCAATGAGATTAAGATCAGGGCTTGGACTCGAGTCCCCACTTCAGCTTTAATGTTCTTACAGATGGTCTCACATGGTCCTCAAGCACCCTCTGACACATGGTATGGTGGATTCTGTAATGGTGAGCTGGCCAGGTCCTGCTGCAGCAAAGCTTCCCTAAACCATGACACTTCCACCACCATGCTTCACAGCTGGTATGAGGATCTTTTCCTGGAATGCTGTATTTGGTTTATGCCAGACATGTCCTCTGTTCTGGTGTCCAAATAATACAATTTTAGACTCTCCTGTCCAAAGAACATTATTGCAGAAGTCTTGATCTTTGTCTGTGTTCTATCTGGCAACTTAAGTCTGGCCTTGATGTTTCTCTTAGCCAAGGCTTTCTCTTTGCACACCAGGCAAGTTAAAGTTGTGCAGAGGCGTGCACTTTCACATCAACAGTAGCAAGAGCCTGTTGTAGGTCCCGTGATTATATTTTAGGGTTTTTGGAGACTTCTTTTAGCGTCTTGCTCTCAGGGGGAAATTGCATGACCTGGGCATGTTGGCAGTTGTTTTGGAAAGTTCTCCACTTGTAGACTTTTTTCTGGACAGTGGAATTTTTAAATCTCTTACCAGGCTTATAAGCTGCTTTTTGATCTCACCATGTACGACAACGGTCCCCAATCTTTTTCGCGCCATGGACCGGTTTAATGTCAGACAATATTTTATATAATATAATAATAAACGTGAATCCACTGTGTAATTATGTAACTTTATTAGCAGCGTATTCCTGAAATGCGCCAACAACGATCAGAGTAACATCCTCCTCTGCCCCTCACACGCTCTGGTCGCTATGGTAACGCGTAAACAGTTACTTTAAGTTTTCAGTGCTGTTGTGGTGATCTCAGGGTTTTATACCATGACTTTCATCCAGAATACCGGCGAAGTTGAGTCTCTAACATAAAATTTGTAATTTTTTGTATGGCCCGGTACCAGCCCGCGGCCCGGTAGCGGTCCGTGGCCTGGTGGTTGGGGACCACTGATAGCATAGCCTTTAACAGCGCCACAGCATGACAGATCCTTCACCATAATTTACAGTGAGCATGAGGTGCTTTTCTGGATACTCATCATTGGATTTATGCCAGACACCCTCAGTATGTTTGTTGCCAAAAATGTACATTTGAATCTCATCTGACCAAAGCACACAGTCCCAGCTGATGTCTCACCATCGCTCAGCAAACTCCATTTTACATTTACGTTTGTAACTGTAGGAGAGAAAAGTTTTTTTCCTTGCATGCCTCCCAAACAGATTGTTGGCATGGAGATAGTATCTTATGGTTGTCATGGAGACTTTGTGAGCCCAAGATTCCACTCTTTGGTGCAGTTCTCTAACAGTGAGTTTTGGAGAACTTTTAACTTCTCTTACCATCCACCTCACTGTGTGTGATGGCAAGATGAACTTGGGTCCTCGTCCAGCCCTGTTTGTGAGTGTTCCAGTTGTTTTAAACTTCTTTATTATTCCTCTGACTGTAGATACAGGCAGGTTTAACTGAGTAGCTATTTTCTTGTAGCTATTACCTCAATTATGAAGGTCGATACACATCTGCCGTACTTAAACGGTATGTTCTCTTTTCTTTGTGTGGAGCAATAGGAGTTTGTATCTCATCATATTTATACCCCAGGGAAACAGGAAGTCATTAATTACTAATTAAAAGTTCCTAGTTACACCGACCAACTTAAAAAACTAAACTAGAAATGACAAAAACTCTACAAAAAAGTAAAGTATTTTATTTTTATTTTTAATTGTTAGGGCTTGCCAATAATTGTGTGCCACATGATTTTATTAAAAATACTTATTTCTTAGTAATGGATTGTATTTTTTATATTCACTTTTCTACCATTTTCAGTGTGACATTTTGCTTTCTGCAGTAAAAATTTAATTTATTTCAAGTCATCTTAACTAGAAGTGCCAATAGTTATGGAAGGTGCTGTATTTACTATATACGACTGAGTTTACCTGCTCAAACACACCTTCTAGACCAATGCCAGTCCTGGAGGCCAGTGTCCAGCATAGTTAGTAGTAGTTAGTGGTAGTTCCCCTTCTCAACCACACTCATGCAACCTGGTGATTGACAGGTGAGTTGAACCAGGTGTGTTGGAGCAGGAAAATCTGTGCAGGACACTGGACACCACCCCCACCCCTGTTCTAGACGCCACATGTTAACTGTGCACCAAACTGCTGTTCCAGGAACAGGGATGTGCTCCTCTAAGTAAAGTATATATGATCTAAACAATGATTTTACATTGTACCAAGAAAGTCATTGTCATTGTATAATGTGTGTGTGTGTGTGTGTGTCTGGGCTCTCACTGTTTCATATCTTGCATCTGGCACTCCATATTCTCTTGCTGGCTGCGTAACACCTGCACTTCATAGAGCAGTTTACTCAGGTCCTCCTGCCGGACCTTAGTTTCTTCACTTTTCACTATGGACACCTGATAAAGAGTGAAAGAGTTATTTTCGGCCATTTTAAAGCCCTGAAGCAGTTTCTGTATGTGACACTGAACGGTGGGAGTGTGTACATATGCATGAATGCATCGCACCTTCCGTTTAATGTGTTCCAGCAGATGCTCGTGGCCTTGGAGGAAGTAGAGGTGCTGGAACTCAGTGTCATCTCTCTCCGGCTTCACCAGCCCACTCTGCTCAATGTTCACCACCTTCCTGAAGCCATCTGAGACATGACCACACACACACACACACACACACACACACACACACACACACACACACACACACACACACACACATGGATTCAAAACTAGTGCCACAGATGGTCTTTCAAATCTGAATGGTCACTTTGTTAGGAGCTGTACAGCTACCGTAGACTAATCACTGCATCTAACAGTTCTTCAGAGGTTTCTTCTCTACTGTGGAAGGTTAACAGCAGGGTACATACACATGTTGAGTTGGCGTACAAAGCTGGCCATGTTGTTATGCTTGAAGTATTTGGGCAGAACTTCCTTAGCAAACCTGCCTTGGTCAAACACGTGAAAGCTGGTCCCAGTCTAGAAACAGAAAAAGTTACATTTCAGTTCAATTGTTAATCAATTTAGCACCTAATCCAGTTAAATCAGAAGCAGGTGATGGAACGTAACTAATCTATGGCTTGGCTTGCGAAACCATTATATTTTTACCTGTATTTTTTTTACCTATTTATTGTGAACTTTTCAACACAAATCCATCTTGTTTAACTTGTTTACTTTTCTGCCTTAATTTGTCATAAAATGTGATCTGATCTTCATCAAAGATGAACCAACTTAATGACAAATACTAGAAGGCAAAAGTTTTTGGCTTGAAATGTATTTGCTTACACACAGCTCTGGGGTTCACTTACTTACGAACAGAACTGGGGTTCACTAACTTACGCACCGATTTGGGGTTCAATTACTTACACCCAGACTGGGGTTCACTTACATACGCACAGCTCTGGGGTTCACTTACTTACGCACAGCTCTGGGGTTCACTTACTTACGCACACTCAGCCCTGGGGCACACTTACTTACGCACACCTAACAATACAAGCCAACATCATTCAAAATGGAGAAGCCCATAATTTAATTTTGGGGGTGCACTTACTTATGCACACCCAGCTCTGGGGTTCACTTACTTACGCACAGAACTGGGGTTCATTTACTTATGCTCAGAACTGGGGTTCACTTACTTACGCCCAGCTCCAGGGTTCACTTACTTACGCACAACCAGCCCTGGGGCGCGATTACTTATGCACAACCAGCCCTGGGGCGCGCTTACTTATGCACAACCAGCCCTGGGGCGCGCTAACTTTCGCACACCTACCAATACAAGCCTACAGCATTCAAAATGAATGGGGCCTTAAATGACTAATATTGGTAGTGAAAAAAGTATGTGAACCCTTGGAGTTTATAATTGGTTGCCATGGCAGCAATAACCTCAACAAGGTGCTTCTGGCAGCTGTGGATCAGACCTGAACATCTGTCAGGGGGAATCTGAGCCCATTCTTCCCAGAACTGTCATATTGTCACTGGATCATGTGTGTGGTTCTCCTCTGGTCATTCCGTAGTGACCACATCCTGAGCTGATCAGGCCCAGATACTGCAGAGCAGGTTTCTCCACCTTTCCCACGTTGGAACGATGCTCTTGGGGTCATATTGACTGGGCGCCCACTTCTTGGTAGAGTAGCCACAGTCCCAAAGTGTCTCTATTTATAGATCTGACTCTGACCCATCCATCTCTGTCCAGCTGCCTCCACTGACCATCACCACATGTTCATCTGATGCCTACACCTCAAACAATGGAACTCATAAACAATGATCACAACTCATCTCTGACTGTTCATCTAATATCCGGTGTGGACCAGAGGAGGATGGGTTCTACTGAGCTTGGGTTCCTCTCAAGGTTCCTTCCTCAGTTCAGGGAGTGTTTCTCGCCTCCGTCGCCTCGGCTCATTGGGGGAGATCTTCTAAAAATGCTCTGTGACAACATCTGCTATAAAAATCACTATAGAAATAAAACTAAATGAAATTGAATAGATTGATAGACTGTTGAAAGTATTTGAAAGCACTTTGTAACCATTTCCAGCTTTATGCAAATCAACAATTCTTGATAGAAGATGAAAACTGTTTTTGCCTGAGGCGCGGCTCACAGTGTATTCGTCGTGTGTGGAGTTTTGGTTCTCACCTCCAAACTCATTTTCTTAACAAGCCTCACACCCGACTGAGCTCAATAACTTGGGTTTACTTACGTTTTCCACAAGTTGTTTATGATTTGTTCCCAAAAAAGAATGAAATGATCTGGTTTCTTTGTGTTATACACATTATATTTGTCAATACTTTTGACTTGAAGATTATTTCCCATTTAATGACAAATTAATGCTGAAAATCACAGAATTTGAAGGTTTACACACTGTATTTGTATAATTTACATTTTCTGCTTTTATGTTTTCACTTTTGCATAATACTTATAAATTATAAATATATAATATTCATAAATACACTTCAAATATAGAATTATGTCAAAATAAAAAGATATTCACAATTAGATTCAAATGTAGATAAACAGATAGATTAGACGGATGGATAGATTAGATAGACAGACGGATGGATAGACGGACAGACGGGTGCGATGGATGGATGGATGGATGGATGGATGGATGGATGGATGGATGGATAGATAGATAGATAGATAGATAGATAGATA
>JBBIGC010000020.1:381971-394153 GCA_037576955.1 Lepidarchus adonis
AAAACTAGGAACACCTGGGGAATCACATGACAAGACCACGTGACAGACAACAGACCAAAACAAACCACACGTGGCAAACAAAAACACATGGGGCACGAAGACTAGGGTACACTCCTGACATATATGAAACAAAATGCATTTTTGCTGTTATAAATTGCATGTATTTATAACCCACTATTACCCATTGTAACAATCGGATTAGTGCAATAATAATAATCTACAATATAGACCTGCCACAAGTGCATGACAATGCTTCCGGGTGTTCTGTGGATGAAAAACAATTCCTTTTTTAATGTATTCGCCCCCTCACACCACATTTCAATTAATTTATGACATTTTCATTGTCAGCTGAAGTGAGATGGTTCAAATAATGTGTGCTGTTGGGATACACATATTAATGATAAGCCTATTTACATTAAAATGTTGTATGTAACAGCCTGGTACATTGGGATTGCATATACTCTAAATCGTTACTATTTACGTCGCACAATACTTTCATAAACCCTCAGCAGTTCAGTCGACAGAACAGTTCCCATCACCTCCTATTGATCTAAGTGCAATATCGTGTATGGTGAGAGAAGTGGGATTGTGACCAAAGGGTTGTGGGCTCAATTCTCCTGAAGCAACCAGTAGGCTGTAGTGCTCTTGAGCAACGCACCAACTCTCTATTTCTCCCCGGGCACTGCTACAGTGACTGCCCACTGCTTGGGCATGTGTTCTCACTGCATAGGATGGGTAAAATACAGAGAATAATTTCACTTTAGGGATTACTAAAGTATAATATACTGTCTACTGGTCACTTTATAGCCCAATTGCTTATAATATAACATACATTACATTGCATATTGTAGAAATCCTGTTTACTATATACTGTACACTGTAGTGTACACACAGTACACTATACTATTTATACACACTGTATTGTATTGTATTGTACTTTCTGCATCCCGTATGTGCATAACCTTATTTGAGGACTGTAATAGAAAGACACCATTGATCAGAAACAAATTCTGATCCTAATGTTCCAGAAAGTAGAGAAAATACCCAATATGAGTGACATTGTTATACTTAAAGAGCTCAGAATGGTCTCCATGTGTGTCTCCAGTGCATCATTTGTGTAATACACATGAATGAACAGGGAAATGTAAATTGCTAACAAAGGCGCTTTATTCACTTTTCACTTCAAGCAGCCCTTCGAGCAGACACTGACCTATGAAAACATGGCCGTTCTTATCCAGTTAGCTTAAGAAAAAAGATTCTGTCCTATCAGTTTCTCTGACAATTATTAATCCTCCACAAATCCTCCACAAAACCTGCTGTTCTGGAGATGATCTAGCCATCACTTGTCAAAGTAACTCTGATCCTTCTGCTCCTGCTTCCAGCACATTGACTTCCAGAACTGACTGTTCACTTGCTGCTACACACAAAGCAAATGTTATGAAGTTGTGGCTCGGTGATGGAGTAATGGTTGTAGTGTACATAGATTATTAGGTAGTACAGACAAACAGACAGACAGACAGACATGCAGTAGAACATTCAGACCTATAGCTGAAGTGCACAGTGGTGCTTGGACATTTGTGAATCCTCTAAAAATGTTTTATAGAAATGTGATTAAAACACGATTTTTAAACAAGTCCTAAACGTAGATGAAGAAATCCCAGTTAAATAAATTAAGCAAAACGTATTATATTTGTTCATATATATATATTTTTTTTAAAGTTAAAATAGTATATAGCACATCATGTAATATATGTCACATTGACATAAAAATTCACAAACTTTCAGGCACCATTGTAGCTCACATGCACATAGATAGAAATATGCATTTTGTGTTCTTGATCAAGCTTAGATCCGCCCTCATCAGCCATCAAACACATCAGCAGAGTAAAAGAGCCACAAGCATCCAAACATACAGGTCAGTATGGGTTTTTTCCTGTGGTGGTGTCCCCTCAGCTGCTGCACCTCGGATGGAAATAAACTGCAAATGATAGGTCAATGCTTCCAGCCTGAAAACTGAACTACAATTCCCATGAGCCTCTGCCAAGCCTCACATAGGCCTATTGATTGGACTGGTCACTGCACTTACAGTCTAAATGATTATAGCGCTGGGAAAGCCTGCTGTGATTTCAGATAATATCGATCCCCACTGAGGCCTCGAGAAAGCTTCCTCCTCAGAGGCCCATGGGAAACATAAGCTGTGAGACGTTGCTCTGCTTAATGTCGGTCCACTGTGGCACATCTTGATCCATCTTGCCTCTCCCAATGAATTACCTGTTTAAAGCAAATCCGCTACACTGAAAAAATGCTGCATTTACGTTGATGTGATATAAATGTGCTTAAAATTTGGTTAACAAACTTAACTGTGTTAATGTGGCATATTTTTCCATGTGCCACTGACTGACATGTTAATTATCTTCACAGAAAGCAGTTTCCTTTGTCACCAAAATATACAGTATAATATATAGACACTGTTAAATTAAAGTAGATATCTGGTGCCAGACCTGAGCCTGACAAGGCCCAAAAACTACTCAAGAGTGGGGCGTGTCTTCAGGTTTGGGTTTATCTAAATTCATTCTCCAAACTGCTTGTTCATTCTGGGTCATGGGGAAGCTGGAGTTGAACCCAGTGAAGTCAAATTAGATTCTTCTACTTCAGATCAGTAAATTCAGTAACACTGCAGCTAAAAACATAGGGCAACTTATCATAGAATTTTAAAATATAAATGAACGTTTTCTGAGGCTTATAGAATGGGGCGGCCTGTAATGTGGAGGAAATACGATAGATGTCTCTCTATATCTCTTTCTCTCTCTCTCTTTTTCTTCCTCTCTCTCTCTCTTTCTATTTCTTTCTCTTTCTCTCTCTCTCTCTCTCTCTCTCTTTTTCTCTAACTCTTTTTCTGGGGTAAAGGAAGAAGAGTGATGGTTTTGGGTTTTTTGTTTTTTGGAGTTGATTGTGTGTTCTGATTTGGTTTTTGAAGGGTGGGTGTAGAGGTTATATGTAGCTGTCAGGAAACTTGTTTAATAATTTAAACGTGTTTAATAAAGAGGTTTTAAAGTCAAAGTCTTTCTTTCTCTCTCTCCCTCTTTCTCTCTCTCTCTCTCTTTGTCTCTCTCTCTCTCTCCCTCTTTCTCTCTCTCTCTCTCTCTGTCTTTCTCTCTCTCCCTCTTTCTCTCTCTCTCTCTCTCTCTCTCTCCCTCTCTCCCTCTCTCTCTCTCCCTCTCCCTCTTTTGAGGTTTCCAAATTTATAACATCAGTTTTCCCTTTTTTTTGTCTCTTACCTCATGGTGCTGTTACTTTAACAACTGCACAACTGTTTTTTTTTTGTTGTTAGATTTTGTTTATTTTTTTACTACATTAGCAGCCATTGTGTTTGAGGCTCTAGTTATCAACCCTGTTTATTTGAAACGTGTTTGTGCTCTTTAGAAGCTCTTATTGATTGTCATAGACTCCAGAATCGCCATTGTGCTGCGTGTCATGGGAGTAGTATTAAGATAAACACTTATTTCAGTAACGGAAATATCAATTGACAACTGTTTATCAAATCTTTGTGTCTTTTCTCTCTTTCTCTGCCCGGCATCAGTGTGGACGTCATGTCACCCCCAACATGGTAGTGCAACCTGTCAGAATCATACTGAACATTACACTGCAATGGTTCTCCCATGAGGTTCACAGTTTAGCTGTATCCGTACTGATGACAAGGAATCAATAAGGGATATGGAATATGGGGAATATTCCAAATCAACTGGAGAACTGAGAATTGTTTTAATAAATCACAGGTCTCAACAAATCAGTAATCATTGCAGCACCAATTAAAACTGAAGGGTGTTTTAGTTAGTAGGGGAGTGTGTAGGCAGGCCTGGGTGGGGCGAGTGTGGCCCTCCCGGTGACAGGCAGCAGGGTGGAGAGTAGAGCAGCAGAGAGGTGAGGTGGACCCTCTGTGCATAGAGGACTGCCTGCCATTAGACCACAACTGGAGCACTCAGCGGTCTAGCAGAATAACAGCTAAATATTTCATCAAATCAATTATTCAGCAGCTGCCATGGGATGCAGAGAGAGAGAGAGAGAGAGGAGAAGGGGATGTAGAGAGAGAGAGAGAGAGAGAGAGAATGGGGGAGTCTAAAGGAGGGCAGAGAAAGGAAAAACGGAGAGAGGCAAGTTGATGGAGAAAGAGAAAAAGACCGAGTGAGAGGTACCGAGAGAAAGAGAGCATCAAACCCACAATCACATTCTCCAGGAATGGCACGGTAACTATAGTAACTGGAGCTGACTGTCACATGATGCGGAGGAGTAGAGAGGGAGGGAGGGGCCTGCATGAGAGAGCGAGCATTAAAGCGAGGGGGAAAGAGAAAAAAAGAGAGATGATAATGAAGAGAGGAGAGTTGAGTTTTGTCTCAATCCCATTTCTCATGAAAAGAAGCAAGAGCCCTTCCCATCAGCCCCACAGCTGCTTCCAGTGTGTGTGACATAATAGCCTCTGACCAAACAAGAGTGAGGAGGAAAGTAAAGGGGAAAACGAAAAGATCCGGAGACTATAAACTTGGGGGAGAAGAGCTGTTAGAGATATAAGGATATATTGTATTATTGTTATGAAGTAAACCGTGTCATATTTTGAGCTGAACACTATGTAAGACTTGCAGTGTGATACACTAGGGATTTGTGATATTATCACCACAAACATATATACAGTCAAACCCCGTTAGCTCGCCCCTTTTGGTCTGGGCCCTAAACAGATTTTTACAATAAAATTAAACATTTTATATTAATTAAATAAAATTAATCATTTAAATTAATTTTAATTAAATAAAAACATTTATAAAATAATAATAAATCTTAAAGAAAAAATCTATGAATTATGTTAATGTAATGTGCAATTCCTAACGGGCTTATGAAATCCAGCAGTAAAATTGTCAGCATCTTGCTTGCGTCTTTCAAGTTATTACTGTGATAGATGCAAATTTCCTTTTTTGCTCACCGGTCAAAGAATGCACCTTTTGTTTAGCAGACCTAATTTAGAAAATTTGCCAACACAGTTTCGTGGCTTCTGCAAACACAAACTCAATTCCAGTGGAACTACATTGAGCACACATGTAGCTGATGTTTTCCACCAGTTTTTGTCTTTGTCTTCTACTGGATTAACTTTTCTCCATTTGGACTATATGGACATTTGCTGCCGCTATTCCCTTCATTTTGGATTATACTCTTCTGAGCTAGTTTGTATCGCTGCTTAGGCTGCTTCTGGACAGTAAAGTACACGTTTCTGGATGCCATGGACACTTTCCTGTCCGAGATCTTCACTCACCTGACCTGTGTGGCTGGTCTCTGCCTCTGCCTTTCCCCAGTTCCGTATGTTCTCCCCTCTGCTCTCCCTATCGGCATTCCAGGTGAGTGAGTCTCCCCAATCTCTCCTACTCTGGCTCCAGTTCTGGGTAATGCAGTACAGCCGCTGTCGTTCAGCAGCAGCCGACCAAAGAATTAGCATGACTGACCACGTTCTAGGCTACGTTCAGCAGACCTAAGTTTGGCAAGCTATAGATGGAGAAATTCATGCACTGAACATGTTGCACTGAGGGGCGAGGTTGGCGGCTAAACGAGGTAAATAACATGTAAAAAATCAGCTCTGCAGCCTTTTATGGCAAGAGGCGAGGTTGGCGAGATAACGGGGAGGGGGCGAGCTAAAGGGGTGAGACTGTAGTATTATATCTTCTGCTCAGTCTGAGGTTCACAGTCAGGTTTTCATTGAAGATATCTCTCCATTCATCTTTCCCTCACTCTGACCAGTCTCCCAGTCCTGCTGAAAAACATGATGCTGTCACCACTATGCATAACTAACGGTTGGGATGGTATTGGGTAGGTGGTGAGCAGTGCCTGATTTCCTTCAGATATAACATTTAGAACTGAGGCCAAACAGTTAAATCTTGATTTTATTAAACCAGATAATCTGGTTCCTCACAGTCCTTCAGGTGCTTTATGTGTTTAGCAGTGCGGAGACAGGGTTCTGTCTTGCCACACTGCTGTAAAGGCCAGATTGGTCCAAGGCTACAGTACAGTCTCCACACAGGATCTCTGGAGCTCAGTCAGAGTGACCATTGTGGTCTAAATACTTTCAGAAATACTGAATACTTTCTTTCTTCAGCTTCCCTACATATGTACATTAAAAATATTAACTCCATTGGCACACAATTTGGTGCGTCCCTGCTATATATGAGGTATATCACGCTGTATGTTAATTTGGCTTATAGAGTCTTTGGCGTTTAGGTGTTAATTGCCTTAACATGAAGATCAGACACCAAACACCCAGCAAGGTATGTTCCTTATATGGACCATTCATCCCTAAGCAGCTGGAGTGTTTGGACTATACACTCACCGACCACTTTAGTAGTTCAATTGCTTGTTAACACACACAGCTAATCAGCCAATCACATGGCAGTAACTCGGTGAAGACGTGTTGATGACGAGTTGAAGTGTAACCCGAGCATCAGAATGGAGATGAGAAGGGATGTGAGAGACTTTGAATGTGGTTACTGGTGCCAGAAGGGCTGGTCTGAGTGTTTCAGAAACTTCTGATCCACTGGGATATTTACACACGACTATCCGTAGAGAAAATATCCACTGAGCAGCAGTTGTGTGGATGAAAATGACTTAATGTTGACCTGCAACACTAGCTCAGATAGCCGCTCGTTACAACCAAGGTTTTGCAGAACACACAACGCGTTGATCCTTGACGCAGATGGGCTAGACCCCACCACATGCTACTTCTGTCAGCTAAGAACAGGAAACGGATCTTAATCCAATAGAGCAACTTTGGGATGTAGGAGATTCACATCATGAATGTGCAGCCGACAAATCTGCAGCAACTACAGGATGCGATCATGTCAGTGTGTGGACCACGAGTTTTGAAGGCACTCGGTACTGGCAAGATGTACCTAATAAAGTGCCAGGTGAGTGTATATGAGATGTGCTTTACATCCTCCTAATAGTCTAGAATGGAAGAAGCACTTAATGCCAATTGCAGCACAAGTTCTAACCTAAACTGTGTTCACAATGAACTTCTCGATTTCTGCTGTCCACCATGTACATTATACAGTGAACATCATGTATATCAACCTCTTTCGTCATGTCAGTCATGCTGTGTGCTGTTCTCCATGGCATCAGCCCGCTGTTCTCCCACAGGAATGTTCTAAATGGGCACAGTGGACAACAGTGTTCTCTATTGTACTCAATTTGTTCAATCAAACTTTCACATGTCCTAAAGTCAGTCATTTTACAGCTTTGGATGAGTCTCTATGAGCTTTCCACATCTTACCACTGGGATTTTTGCATTTAAGACTCCTCCAGCTCCTTCATATTGGATAGTTTTTGTCTGAAAAATTGGATAGTTAAGTCTGACCACAGATTCTCAATTGAATTGAGGTCTGGACTTTGACTAGGCCATTCCAATACATTTAAATGTTTCCCCTTAAACCACTTGAGTTACTTTAGCAGTATCATTGTCCTGCTGCTCCGTCCCGATCTAAAATCACAGGCAGACTGACACTGGTTTTGCTTGTCACATAACAGAAAATTAAGAAGCATTTAAATCACAAAAAGCCAAGAGGGGCGGTGAACACTTTTGCAAGGCACTATACATTGAGAGACCATCTGTGGTGCACTCGCAAAATCGTTTTTAATGCTACAAACCTGCAGCTTAAGTACTAATATTCAAATCCACAAACATGTCTATAATCCACAATCTACACTGAATATTTGACTTTTTGTTGTGCTGGAGTGTTTGTTTGGTCCAGGGTGTTGCTCATAGAGCCATTCCCAGTGAGTTATGATGGCCTACATGTCTGTCACACTCTCCCTCTCTGTGAGATGATCAAGACAGAAGGCAGATGAATAGTCATCACTGCATTGCATGACACTCAGCTCCCTAATTACAACCTCTGCACATCTGCTGTGGCTGCATGTCTGTGCTCCTATGTGAAGACACTTGCCATAGATTTTCACTGCCTTAGTCCATAAGCTTCATCCACCTTCATCCCAGTTCCCAGGTCTAGTTTAACCGCGTCAGCACTTTTTAGCGTTTCAGTAGGGATTGACCATAATGCCTTATTCATTTTCCAGGCACTTGACCTGTATCATCGCTCTTAATTAGCTCATTCCTCATGTGGGACGGCAATCGAGGGTCCCCGGAAAAAAGTCATGGAGATATCAGCATCAGCATTCATACAGCCCCACAGTGACTGAGGCCTGACTCGTTTCAGAACCCCTGATAAGGATTAGTGTTGTAACACTAAATAGATTCTATAGCTGTAATCCGTGTCTGGGGAGTTTGTGCTGACACTTTTGGTGCAACGCTTGTGTGGGAGGCTTGTATCTTTTGTAAGTGGAATGTCTCTCAAGGCCCAGGCCTAATTAGAAAGAAAAGGTTGCCTGTGTCATCAGTGTTGAATTATTATCTGTCCCAGTTTCTTGGGGCTACTAATGGACCATATTCTTATGCCCTGCTGGGTCACATGCTACCAACGTTGGCATCAGTGTGTAGTGACCTAATGCAAATGCGTTCATTAAGTCTCTGTGGTGCTGGCCTCAAAGCAAACCAGTTATCTGGTCATTGTGTGGTGATGAGCATAACGGGGAGATAATCCTGTAATGGCCAGTATGCCAACCGACTACTTGTTAAGAGTTGTCATGGCTCTGCTCTTAGAGGAGTGTTTGGTAACACTCCATTGACGTCTCGGGGAATTAGCCTTCCGCGCTAGCTCAGAATTCTGCGGGATATACATGCAGAAGGATAATGATAGCTTTGAAGAATGAACTCAAGTCTCTGTTGGCCTGTAAGTGCAGTCTGTATCAGATTATTCTCCATTCCAGACGCCCGCTTCCAGGAAATCACGGCTAATACCCGATGCATTGTGCAGCAGTATGAGAAGGTAACACGCTCCTACAGAATACTAAAGAAAGGGCTCGGAATTCATGAGCAAAACGTGATTGGCCGCTCTGCAGGAACTGCACAAAGTAGAACAAAAATGCGATCTGCTTTTGGATCATGTTAGTATTTCACGTGGCCCCATGAAAAGCAAACACACATGACACATTGAGATTTGATTCTCCTTCAGGGCCTAAAAAAAGAAGAGAAACAATCAAAAACTTATTCATAAAAAGGCAAAGGCATGTTATAGTGTTCAGGGAAAAGTCCCCTATTTGCTTTTAAGCACTACAGATATGTTTGTCTTTTTTCTTATGAGGAGTTAACTCAGATAAAATAACACTGGAGGCCAGTTCCCAAGGAATCGGTTGTAAACAAAAACAGACTTTAGATTTTTTTGGGGAATGTTATGTGTATTCTGTGGAGATATTTTTACTTAATCAATACAACCCAAAGTGAAATAAATAAAAAAAAACTCATCATTTTTGGCAAACATTCTTTATTTGTTTTCCAAGTTTTATTCTTTTAAGAAAATAATTTATTTTGATTGGGATTTATCATTTTCCAATGTTATTAGGCTTGGAAAGTAAAACTGCTGTGTTAAACAGGAAAACCTAGATATTTTTTAACTCAAAATGTAATAACAGACAAGGTATTGATAATCAGATCAATAAGCAGAATCTTTAATGGCATCAGTACCAAAAAAAATCTGACCAGCGCTTATCTTTAATCAGACGTGATCAGAGGCAGATATTGATCATGTTGAGCTGGTGTAAATGGAACGCACATTCTGTAAACTGGTGAATACTGTGGCTCCACCCTAACGCTTAATCACATCTTATTAATCACTCTGACACACAATCATTCTGCCTTTACATTGATCAGATGTGACAAACTGCATTGTTAAAAGTATTCGCTCATCTGCCTTTACACGCATATGAACAGAAGAAATTAAATGAAATTCAACTTCATTGTCATTGCACATGTCACAGGTATGAAATGCAGTTTGCCTCCGTCCAGGACAGGGTTTACTATGACGTTGGCCCAACCTTTGCTGCTAGATCAGCTCCAGCTCTTCTGGTTAAGCTTTAGGTCTAGGAGTGTTTATGGTCCATTCTTCCAGAAGCACATTTGTGAGATCAGACACTGATGTTGGACGAGAACACCTGTCTCTCAGTCTCCACTCTAATTCATCCCAAAGGTGTTTTATCAGTTTGAGGTCAGGTTCTTCCACACCAAACTCACTCAGCCATGTCATGTTGGAACAGGAAGGGGTCGTCCCCAAACTGTTTCCACAAAGTTCGGAGCATAAAATCTCTCTGCATTGGCCTACAAATTCCAAATGGGTGTACTGGTATTACTTTTTTTGTGTTTTTGTAGTCTTTATTGTTTAATTAATTTTATCCATATCATATATTTTGAACTTAAAATAAGAACAGATTTCTACAGGCTACAAAAATGGAGTTACCTCTGGTAATGATCCAGAGGTTAAATAATGTTCAGTAGTCCATTCGTTGATGCGTATTTTTTTCATGTTTATGCACATTTAGTCTGAACTATTCAGGAAGCGTAGGATGAACTATTTCTCTGTGTCATATTCATAGTTTTTGTTGTGCTGCCCCTACGAGTGTATTACGGTCATTTCTGCAGTATTGTTGCGAGTGTTAGCTTGTTACTGTTAACTGCATGTGATGGCAGGTGTGTTTGGGGTGTGTGTGTGTGTGTGTGTGTGTGTGTGTGTGTGTGTGTGTGTGTGTGTGTGTGTGTGTGTGTGTGAGAGAGAGAGATGGGAGCTCCAGAAGGTCCATTCCTGCTGAGTTCAGAGGACCTCCTTTCAAAGGTCACACTCACCAGGGGAGGAGAAACGGGAGCCTCACCCAGCCAATCACACAGCCCCCTGCTGGCAATGCAACCCAACGCAGCATCACCATGGAGACGGCTGCACTATTCGCAACTGCTGACAAGGAGGGATGCACAGATGGGAATTCTGGGATGATGTCAATAGCCAATATTTTAATGCACATATCTGCTGATGCTTAAATGTAGAAATTGTGAATACATTGATTTGGTTCAATATGACATTTTAATCTATAGTGTCAGACAAGCAGTAAAATGAGCAAATAATTAAACAAAATAGCCAGTGACTGATGGAATTAAAATGGGATCAGTTTTCAACCAAATATAAGAAATCTGAAGAAAACAAACACAATTATATTCTATTTTTACAAGACATTTTCATAAAAATCACCTTTTTCTTTCTGTTTTATTTTTTTTATATCATATTCTTTTATTCCATTATTTAATTTAGAATAAATCTAGGATACACTTCATTTCCACTAAGTATTTTTGGAAAACTCATTCAGCTCTGACATCATATCAATCTGGAATTTAATGTCTTTGTTTTCTGATTCCAGTATCATCACTCACACCTATTGACAAGGCGTAGGGAGCATGATCATTTATTTTTGTCACTAAGAGAGACGTATAACGGTCTTAACCACAAAATCAATCACTTACTTTCCTATTCACTTTAAAAATCCCTCTCTGATAATCCAGTCCTCTTTGTAGTGTTTGAATGCTGCAGGTTTTCTCACAACTGAAAATGGAGAGAGGAGGAGCAGCTTTTTTTCCTTTTCTGACTCTCCATCCTTCTCTTTTTTACCCCTCTCCGTGGATCCCCCCCTTCCTCAATCTCGCTTTCATTCACTCTCTGCTTACGTCCATTTCTCACGCTCTCAGCTTTGGTTTCTGAGCTGACATCTTCATCGTGTGAGTCGGTGGAGAGGGGCGCTCAACCCAAGGGCTGTTCTTGTCTTTGTAGCATAAAGGAGCTAAAAGCTAAATGCCCCTTTCATAGGGTTGGCAGAGCATTGTACTGAGCTTTAAGGAAGAATAGCAAAAACACACAGAGACTGAAGGAGGTAATGCAGTGAAGTGGGAGTGAAGCGTAATAAAAATGAGGGGAAAGGTGAGAGACAGAGAGGTAAGTTGAGAGGTGGACAACATCCTGTTTTTGGAGGTGAGAATAAAACCTGCACTGACTTTACCCCTCCACTTAGCAACACCCCCTCACTCTAATACTGGAAAGCATTTGGGTTTTGAGTGGCAGTTAGAGGGTTTAGCATCCCGATAGTTGGCTGGTATTGCTAAAATTGAACATACCGTATATCTTCCAATAGTAGCCCCAGTGTTTATTAAAAAATGATTGGGACGTCCCGGTGTTTAATAGAGACGGTGTTTGTTGGAGACGGTTATTATTCTCCTCACAGAC
>JBBIGC010000020.1:401124-419237 GCA_037576955.1 Lepidarchus adonis
GTGTGTGTGTGTGTGTGTGTGTGTGTGTGTGTGTGTGTGTGTGTGTGTGTGTGAGAGAGAGAGAGAGAGAGAGAGAAGGGAGGAGGGGTAGAGCTGGCAGGCAGCCCTGAGTGGAGAGGAATACAAGCTTCACATATTAAAAAGAGAAGGGGCCTACAGCATCCAACTGCTTTTGTTCTGTTCTGCTGTTCTACATCTCTTCATCCCTAACCATCTACAGAACTACTTGGTTGATTATAATTTTGACTATTTAATAATGCGTGGGCTGCTTTTACTGTTCAGTGTATTGATCCCAGGTCATTTTTAAAATTTTTGCACATCACAAATTTGGAAACCTTCATCTCTGACCATCACCAAAGTAACACTGCACCACAATTACATGAGGCAGCAATGCTGGTCTGTTTCTAAGCAAAGAAAATTCCTCCCAACATGAGTTTGCTTACGTCTCTCGTCCAGTGTTTAACTAGCTCGTTGACCATTATCTCTGACTTCATTAACAAATTAACCCAAAGTGGCACAGCACATACGTTAGGAGGCATTTGTGCAGTAAAAACAAACCCGGTGAATTAGCTTCTTCTGTTCAGCTGTACTGTATTTTACATGACACAAGGAAACCTCTTTCTTTCAGTAGCTTTATACCCTTCCTTTGATATTAATTGGAACTATAGAGCTCCAGGCATCACATGACTAATTATTTTTACATGTCAATGCTGGCAGGCAAAGAGTGAGCAAAAATGAATGGTACCAGTGCAGATTTCAGACTGCTAGAGGGCACTGCACATGTTAATTCCATGTAAATCCAGCACAATATTGCAAAATATGATATATTAAACATTACTGACCCTTATAATGTCCAGCAGAGATTTCCAGCATCAAGTGATTGCTACAATTAAGTATTCTAAGATCTAAATGTAATAGTATTCATTTGTCCAATTGATTCATTGTTTAGTATAATTTAATAACACACTGATTTAACCCATTTATTTCATCATAATCACACTGAGTGAACATACTCCAGAAGCTAAAACAGAGCTCTGTTGCTCTGCATACAGGGGGGCGGTTTTGGTGTTAAGTATTTTGCGCAAGTGCATTTATCCCCCTAACACACATTTTTTCATGAAGTTTATACACTGAAAACAGTGTATAACAGTTTGTTATAGCAGGCAGTTTATTTCTAATGGCACACATGCTTACACACACGCAGATGCATGGTGCATTCTACTTACTCCCAGGTCATTGTGTGGCTTCCTACTTTGAATACTGTGAATCATCTACTGACTAGGGGTGGGCCACAATATCAATATTGCGATATATTGTTGTTGCTCTCGTCGATACGATAATCTATATGCCGGGGGCAATATCGATATTTAAATGACTAAACATTTTGCCACCAAGTTGATTCATCGGCACTGTCTCCACTGGGTGGCGCCGTTCGATTGAGTGCAGGTGATTTGGTTGAGAGCTGAAGATGTTTCAACAGTGTGTGTTATGCTCTAAACTTTGAAACTGCAACAATTAGATGCAAAAAATTTTTTTTAATTTTTTTGCCGTCTGTATCTTTGTCCGTCTCTTTCCTGCACTTATTTCATAGAGATTGGATGAAACTACTGCGACTGGTACCCTCGGTTTCACAGGCACGAGCGTCTTCAAACTTTTTACCTAACAGAATTTATTTCCTAAAAGGTGTGTAACAGTTGAAATCAAACTTTCTGATTTCTGATGACAGTAATGCGCATAATTACTAATTTCTGTTGCGATATCTGAGGGTTCTTGACAGATATTAAGCGGCTCTTATGTGCAGTATAATGAGTTCTACATGAAGATATGTTTATGCAATCTGCACATGCTGAGAAAAGAAATATATATATAACCGTATAGACACGGTTAAAACTAGTGCGCTGTAGTGGGAGGCATGTTTCATGGAGAGCAATGCGCTGTAGTGTTCGTTCGGCGTTAGCGCAATTTGCTACATGACAAAGGAGAACAGAAATAAAGCCCTGAAGCTGAAGTAGCCGTTGCTCTGCGCTTCTGACCGTGGGAAATGTAACAATAACATTGCTGTTCCTTATGTAAGTTAATAACACATCCCTTTCTTTCTGTGTTATATCACTGCGCAATTCTTGTGCGATATATCGATCGCAAAATCACAGTATCGCGATATCGTGGGCCTCATATCGTATTGTAAGAGACCCTGCGATTCCCACCTCTACTACTGACTGCTGGAAATCCAGAGTGATGGACAATTTGCATTGGCATGTTACTTGTTTATAAAGATTTAAAAGCTTGAAACATTAAAACATGTTTTAGTCATTGGGGGTGGAGAAGTAGATTGGTAGACCGGGATTATCTTGGGCAATAAGAAGATCAAGGTAAAAGGAAAATAAAATTTGAATATGCTACTAGTCTGTGGACTCCAGTTAATTTGTGAGGAGTCACCTGGTGGTACTGGTGGCTTCCATCCTGTGAGTGAAGTTCAGTTTGCTCTCAGGTAGACATGAAAGAGCCTGTGAGCACAGTGCCCTTAAGCAGCCCTGTAGGGCACAAGATCTCCAATTAAACATTAATGCATCTCAATAAGCCCTGCGCTCAGTTAAAGCACCCTCTGGAGTTGGTGAGGTGTATTGCAGGCAGCCGTTGGCTGTTCTTCTTTAGGAGCGTGCAGTTCCTTCCTTTGGGAAATTCTTTTTAAAAAGCATCTAATGCCCCATGTAAGCTCAAGGCCCTGTGCTCGGCACTCCCTCTCTCTCTCTCTCTCTCTCATTTCTCTCCATCTCTCTCTCTCCCAGTGTTGACTTGTGCCATGAGCAGCCTGTGACTCCACAGCCCTTCGGGGGCAGAACTAATGAGCTGCAATGGGGCTTTGGCACTGTGCCACTGCAACTGTGGCAGCTTGGCCCAGGTCGTGCCATATTAGCAACTGTGTTATTAAACATTCATCAGTCATTTATTAATGATTACTGCTCAAGCTCACATGGGCAGGTTTAGGTGGTGTTAAGCTGTGTACCACATGTACTGGGCATTATGGAACAGGGTAGTGGCAGTTTTGTAGACTGAAATGACGGAGCCACTGGAATGTTAACACATGCCTGACGATTTCTGCAGCTGTTCTGAGAGCCCTACGGGTTTTGTACTGGTCATGGAGAAGAGACTGACACTATGGTAAACACAGATGGAAAGAGAGCAAAGATTTGCATGCAGTTCTTTGTGCTGCTATATATATATATAGCACCCCTAATATATATATATATCTAATGCAAAATTTATATATTTTATAAAATGTGATTTTCTGGGTTTTCTTTTTGGTATTCTATCTCTCATTGTTAAAATAAACCCACCATTAAATGAAATTACACGTTTAAATTACAGACTGAATTTCTTTGTCAGTGGGCAAACTTACAAAATCAAAGTCAAATGGTCGTTTCCTCCACTGTATAAGAGAGAATAAGAAGATAAATCTTTGAGATTGGTGAGACAGAATGCAGTAATGCCTGATGTAGTTCTCCAGTCTAACAGTTATATAGGATTAGTTGTGCCACAGTTAACGAAGGCAGGTTGCTGACCGGCTGTATGTTTTGTTGGACGAATCGACGCCACTGTCATTTAGAATCGGTCAAGATGAATCTGATCATTAGTGCTGTGAAAAGTGTAATCTGATTTTCTTCTTCTTTTGTAACTAGTATACTTTTTTAAATGGTGTTCTTTCTTTTTTCTCTCTCCTCAGTTACCTTGATAGTTTAGATAGGATTGGTGCTGCAGACTACCAGCCCACAGAGCAGGACATTCTGAGAACCCGAGTGAAGACCACTGGGATTGTAGAGACCCACTTCACCTTTAAGAACCTGCACTTCAGGTACCACCTCTCTATATTCTCTTGCAAAAGGTTCCCATATAGTATCATTGTAACTGCATTACTACTTAATCTGGGCTTTTTGATTCTGGTCTTGTGCCCTTATTCCTGCACAATCATTTTATTAAATTTGGTAATGAGGGAAATCACCAAATTGAGCTGGAATCCAGATCTCCAGGACTGGCATTGGACCATTCGGACAGATTTACCATATTAGACTCTCGTAATTACATAACATACATTATATAATTCTGAATAATTCATATAACTTACTGAATTATACATATTAAGATGAATAACTTTAATACTTAATTCCTGCATTTAAGGGGATTCACATCTTATATGGTTTTACATACACATTCTGTCACTTCTAACCTAGTAATTAAGTCCAGAAATTGTTTTTAAAAAGAGAAAATAGAAGTATGCACTACTGAGGAGTTTTCACCTATAACACACGTAATGCAGCTTCCAGCTGTTACTTGAAATTATTATTTTAATTTATATGTCATTTTAATATAGAATTTTAATATATATATAGAATTTTAATATATAGAATTTTAATATATATATCATTTTAATTGTACTCTTTGATTTCCTATGCAGTTCATTAATCAGAATCAAAATCAGAAAACTTTATTGATCCCGGGGGCATATTGTTTGATTTTTAGCCACATAGCTCTCACAATACTTTGGTAGGACCCTGATAATATACCAACCTGTAAAGAAACAAGCATTTTTACAGTTGTGCTCATAAGTTTACATACCAGACAGAATTTATTATTTTTTGTCATAGAATATTAATGATGGCACAAAAACTTTTCTTTCATTCGTGGTTAGTGTTTGGCTGAAGCCATTTATTGTCAAACAACTGTATTTACTTTTTTTAAATCATATTGACAACTACCCAAATGACCCTGATCAAAAGTTTACACACCCTGGGGATTTGGCCTGATAACATGCACACAGTTTAACACAAACAGGTTTGAATGGTTATTAAAGGAATCATCTTCACCTGTGATCTGATTGTGTGTATTTAGTGGGTGAGTATAAAAGGTCAGTGAGGTTCTGGACTCCTGACAGACCCTCACATCTTTCACCCAGTGCTGCACTGACGTTTTTTTGGATTCCAAGTCAAGGGGAAAGCAAAAGAATTGTCGAAGGATCTGTGGGAAAAGGTATCTCTATAAAAACAGGAAAGGGATATAATAAAATATCAAGGGAGTTGAGAATGTCAATCAGCAGTGTTAAAACTCTAATTAAGAAGTGGAAAATTAGGAGTTCTGTTGAAACCAAACCACAGTCAGGTAGACCAACGAAAATTTCAGTTACAACTGCCAGGAAAGTTGTTCAGGATGCAAAGAAAAACCTACACATATCTTAAAGTAAAAAAAAAAACATATTTTACCACATATTTTCAGAGTCCAGTATATTTCAAGATGCACAATAAGGAGGGACTTGAAGAACGCTGGGCTGCATGGTCTAGTTGCCAGAAGAAAGCCATTACTATGCAAATGCCACAAAGTATCCTGCTTACAATATGCCAAACAGCAGAGACCTCAAACCTTCTGGCACAAAGTCATTTGGAGTGATGAGTCACAACCATAAACGCTACATTTGGAGAGGAGTCAACAAGGCCTATGATGAAAGGTTCACCACTCCTACTGTGAAACACGGTGGTGGTTCACTGATGTTTTGGGGACGTGTGAGCTACAAAGGCACAGGACATTTGGTCAGAATTTATGACCAGATGAATGCAGTAGGTTATCAAAAAACACCACAAACTACCACAAAAGACAATCTGTCATTGATGTTAAAGGGGTATTAAGAACTGGGGTATGTAAACTTTTGATCAGGGTCATTTGGGTAGGTTATGATGTGATTTTAACTGATAATAAATGGCTCCAGCCAAACACTAACCATGAGTGAAAGAAAAGTTTTTGTGTTATCATTCATATTCTCCGATTCATAAATTCTGTCAGGGTATGTAAACTTATGAGCACGACTGCATTTATTATTTTTAACTCTTAATACAGCAATACAGCCTAGTGTCAGAAAGACTAACTTTTTTTGACAGGACACATCCAAGTTAAGAGTCTTGTTCTTTTATTTTAGCCCTCTTTGCTTGGGTGGTGCTTTTATCTTAACATGATTGTGTATAAATAAATACACCGTTAACATTGACAGACTGGATCTAATGTACGTTATATAATGACACACACATCGTATTCTTCCTCTCATTGTTCTCTGTGCATTAGCTGCTTCTTAACATTTTTTTAGTCCTTGTTCACTGCCTCCTTAGTTAATACAGATTTAAATGTGTTAATTTGAGAAAAAGCTGCAGAACGGAGAATAGGACTCTAAAAAGCTGAAATTCACACACTGCTGCCCTAGAAGTTAGCCTGACCGTACAAAATAGGGTCATGGACTGCAGTGGACAACCGCCTGGAGAAAGTATAAACCGCATCTGCTACACTGGAATAATTAGTATGGGTTGTAAAACACGGAATATGAAATTAGAACACATTTTAGAATGACTTACAAAGAAAATAAATGTTTGTACTTTTGGCCTGATTCTGCTCATTGTGTAATTAGTTAACCTTGATTTTTGAAGAGGTCTCCAAAGATTGAGATTGAAAAGTATTACTTTAAATAAAACCCATTGTTTATTGATACTACAAAATACGAAAAAAAAAAACGTGAGCGAACTGCATTGGAAATTCATATTATATCCATCATCTGTTATATGGACTGAAATCTTTGTCTGTGATTAAATACAAACTTGAAAAAAAATTATGCAAATTAGAGCTGGGCGATTACAATAGATTACAATAGACGTGGTAGATATAACATCGATAAAACTCATTCCGTCCATGTTTTGACACACACATGAAAAGCCAATGATAATTAAAACAGTGCGGCGCTGAACCAATCACGTGGCTGGAATAGCGTTACAGCAGACAGGATAGGCTGACGGGTACAGCGAATGCGCAAGCATAAGTTTGGGCTACTTTAGCCGCTAATGCTACTTCAGCTACACTCATACATCAAAAGTGGAAGTGAGGGAAAAAACAAAACAACAAATTGTTACGAAAAACAACAGCGTTACTGATGACATGTAATTGGACACAATTTTAAGCTATAAAAACGGGGACATTGTTAAAAAGAAGGGTTTAGTAGTGTGTATTTTAGCATGTTCTCACAGAGAGACATGTAATGTAACTGTTTTATACTGATTTTAGTTTATAGTATAAAGTTTGTAAGACCATTTTTCTAATTCTAAATTTATTCAGGCTGCATTTGTTAATTGTATATTGTTTTATTTAATGGAAATACTGGAACTTTTATTTTGAAGTGCAATGTGGGGTTGAATGCAGAGATGCGCTTCTCTTCTGTTAGAGGGAACTACATGTAATATGAATAATCTTTTACCGTATCTGAAATACAGTTGTATAATGTACAGTACATCATCTGACAGAAAATAGATCTTCTAGACCAGAATGAGACCTTCACGTCTCACTTAGGAGTAAAAGGGACTTTTAAACTTGATATATAATTATATCAACTAATATGAAAAAAAATATATTGTTATTTTTCTATATCGCCCAGCTCTAGTGCAGCTCAGGTGCTGGACCAGCAAAACAAAATAAAATAAAACCCAAATAATACTGCAGATTAAGTGGAACAGAGCAAAAAATAATAAAAGTCTTTTTAAAGATAAATCCTGACCATTAATTCTGAATAATCATAAGTAGTGGTGAGTCGACAGTCATGCTGTGTCATGTGCTCATAGGCTGTTTGATGTGGGAGGTCAGAGATCAGAAAGGAAGAAATGGATTCACTGCTTTGAGGATGTAACTGCCATCATCTTCTGTGTGGCTCTGAGTGGATATGACCAGGTTCTTCACGAAGATGAGACCACGGTAAGTTACAAACAAAATCACACGCTAACACTCAGTGCTAACTAATAGAAAACATTTTAAACATGATTTAATCTAAATAATGCCTAAAAAACAAGTTAGACAAGTTTTCTAAAGCTTCATCATTTTTACAAATCGTTCATATTCATGATGGGATTTAATACTAGTGATGTGATATGATGGTAAAGGAATTTTTTAAGAAACTTTAATAACAATCTTGATTACTGTCATATAAAAGAATGACACATAATTATTAGCAAAAGCTAATGCTACTCCATCAGTAACACTTGAACAGCTTGATTGGTAAAAGTATAACTCAAATTCAAAATTCCTGAAAATTGCCTTTTTGCTGTGGTCAAGCCTCACTGGCTTTAAGGGTCTCGGAAATTGGGGAACACCTCCAGATTGTAGGATTACCTGCATTTATTTATCCCCTTTAGGGATATATATGTATTCTTACTTTTTAACTGTTACTTACTTACTTTTTTTGGGTGTGAAACTACAAACTACATCGTCATCCCTCATCACAGTAGAACATTGTCATGTTCTGTTTAATATTAATGATCCACACAATTAATATGGGAAAATGCAAGTAATTTATATGGCATCAGCATGTACCAAGTGTACATGGTGCTTAAAATGTTGGCGCCTCAAACTTCAAGCATCTTCACCAGCTGGTAGAACATTCAGATTACCATAGAGTAGCGTAACCTGTTTAATAGAAAGGGTTCTTAAAAGAATGCTCCCAATTTTAGATTTAAAATGTTTCATTTACAAAGGGAAACAAATATCTTGCTTATTTATCGTTCTCTACTTTTGCATTTATTATTATTATTAATTTATTATTACATTAAATTATTTCCAGTGGTATGTTGTTCCATACTTTAAATGCAAGTTGTGTACTGTAAGTTAAATAAAGTGAGGGAGGGCTTAATGTCTGGCCTTCTGTAAATCTGCTATAGTATTGATGCACTATATTGACATTTACCATAATCAGTTGTTGGTATAAGTTGTTTACATTGAAACATACACAATATATATTAAAGTCCATGAAAACACCAATTCAATTTAATTGAATAATGGTAAAAGGAAGAAATTAATAATCAGATTTACTCTTCACTGAAGTGTTATGGCTACTGTAGTTCTAAAGAAGGGGGTTCCCCGTCCGGTTCCTGGAGTAACTCCTGTCCTGTTTATTTTTATTTAGGTTCTCTTACTCCCAGCACATCTGGTTCTGCTAATTAGCTCATTCAGACGCCATTACTGAGCAGGAAAATTAAAATGTGCATGACAGGGCTTCCTCAGGATCAGGAATGGCAACCTCTGATCTACTGTTGGGTTCCTTACAAAGAAATGTAATGTGTAATTATTCCCTGATCTTCGCAGGGAAAGCACAAGGAGTAAATAGACGCACATTTTAATGAGGAAAAATATATTTAAGGAACTTCTGCTTATTTCACGCCATGTGATTTAATGGCTTGTGATAGAATAGTGTTCGTGTATAAAAGGTCTGTTATTCTTAGTTCTACTTGAATAACAGTGAATGAAGTGATACATAGAACTGGAGACTCTGCAGGAGATTGGAAGCAGTCAAGTCAAAGGTGCTGTGAAGAAGACATGTGGACTCACAAGCACACACACACTTTTCACTCTTATTTTTACATTTCCTTTATTTTTTTCTCCTGTCGACCTTGCTTTTGTATCCTTCCCTCTCTCTCTCCCTCCCCCCTCCTCCTCCAGCTTCTCACACTAACACCTTCTCCACTTCTGTATGTGATCTGCACGAGACTGTGACTTTTGTATTATTCCACACTGGGACCATGCTGTTCCTCGCGCTTCGATATCTGGATCTGTTCTGCCTTTTCTTCACTCCAGCTGTGGGGACAGTATGTGTGTTTGAGGGGTGGGCGTGGGTTTGTGTTGTGATATGATGCCTGTGTGGTCATGCCAGCCTTCTCCGGCGGCTCCCTTCTGCCTTCTCTGCGTCTCCGCCTCTCCCTCCGATCGTCTCGGCTCCTCTCCTGCCATCTCTCGCCGTCGGCTCTGCTCTCTAACCAATCGCTAAAAAGCCAAAACTGGCTCTACAGATGGCCCATCCACCAGAGCATTACCACAGGTATGAACATTCCCAAATTCTAATGTAAGTTACTTAAGGCAGCGCAGTGTAGTGTGGAAGTGGCGTTCTGTTATATTCTCTTGCACTTCAGTGTAAAATCATGTTTTTTTGCATTTGGGAGTGTCAGGGTGGGGGTTGAACTTTATTTAATTGAAGATTGGCTAATTTTGTAGCAATAAATCAAATTTGACCTGGTCTCTGACTTTTCCTACTGAAATTATGACTATTGTTAAATAACAACCGTCTGCTTCTAACATTACTGATTTGATAAATACCCAGAAACATGTACTTAACCTAAGCATAATAATTATTGTTAGTGTTTCACGCACTTTCCTTTATGCTGTTAAATATATGTCACTTTACCTGGGGATGTGGCGTTCTGGTGTACGTACAAAATGAAACATCAGACTTTTTCTCTATAACTTCCTTCACTTTTACTGCTTGCATTATTCTGATTGCACACATTGAGGGAGACCGGGGCTACTTTTGTATACGTGTAAAGTGCTGGGTTGGTGTTTGACAGCTTCTTTTTTTCTTTTTATCCCACAGAACCGCATGCATGAGTCCTTGAAGTTGTTCGACAGCATCTGCAACAACAAATGGTTCATAAGCACGTCCATCATTCTTTTCCTTAACAAGAAGGACATATTTGAGGAGAAAATAACGAAGTCACCTTTAACTATCTGCTTCCCTGAGTATACAGGTAAATCCTTTGCCCAGCTGAGACACAGTCCACTCAGAATGAGAACGATAGGAGTCAATTTGATAAATCCAAAAAACACTGGGCAATAAGCACGGCAAATCTCCAAGAAAGATCATCTTTTTTCCGTCTTTGGATGACTTCTTGTCCATTACCTGGAAAGGCTCCATGTTTTCAGCTCTGGTTTATAGAGGATAGGAGCCAAGTTGGCCGCCCCCTCCATTTCCATTCTGTACGATCTACTTATCCCGCCACAGCATTTATTGTACTACCATATTTCATCAGGCAGCCACAATACCAGGCTTGCAGCCTATTACATGATACATCACAAAAAATTGTGCTACATTTTTAGTCTACAGAGTTTTCATTACACCCCTTTTGCTTTTCCTCTCCCCACTGCTTTTGTGCCACTGCTTTATATTTTTTGTATTTCCAATCTTCTGTTCTCCAACACTGTGACTGTAATTGTTCACAAATCTGTCTGCTTTCTCCATCTCTATGCTTTTTACCATCACTCCATCTCCTGTCCTTGTGCTCTCCTTGGCCTGCCTATCTGCCTCATTTTGCACTACAGGCCCAAACACATTCATGGAGGCAGTGGCTTACATCCAGTCGCAGTACGAAAGCAAGAACAAGTCCTTCCACAAGGAGGTGTACGCTCACATCACCTGCGCCACGGACACCAACAACATCCAGTTTGTCTTCGACGCCGTCACTGATGTCATCATCGCCAACAACCTGCGCTTCTGTGGTCTTTACTGACCCAGATATGTTGTAGGTGGAAGCACCTACCGCTCTGTTCCTGGATATTGTGATGTTTTATTTTCTGTACCCACCTCTCCAGTAGATAAGAGTAAAAGCTAATAAAAGTCGACCAAACGCCTTCCCCTGCAGTCAAGGGGAATACAAAGATCTGATGTGTGGGGTAAAAGACTAAATTCTCTATTTGCTCACTCGATGGGCACAATTTTATTAAGGAGATGTCCTCATTCTGTAAGCAAGAGCACAAAAACGTAACTTCCTCTGATATAAAACCCCTGAAGACCTGCCAAAATAATCAAATCATACATCTGTATTAGTAGATACATCAAGTTTGTGCTGTACAAAGTATGAAACACAAAACCATGTAGCATCGTTTGCCTTAAATGTCTATTATTGTATATGATAGTCTTTAAAAGTTGTCTGATATTTGGAGTGCCACAATAGATAAGATTTCATGGGTATTGTCAAGACTTGAATGCTGATGAGTGACATTTAAATGACATTAAAAGCAGCTAATGCCATGAGCTACTACTAAAATAGTGCCGAGTGCTGTGTCAACAGCTTAAAGGGTAGTCTCTGCTATTCAGTGCCATCGGTTTATTATTTACCATAACAGTTTTTAAAGTAAGCACCTAGTACTTATAGATTTGTCCATTTTAACCGGATTAATAAAACGAACACTTGTAGAAAAAATCTAAAATAAAGGCCTTATTAACATAGATATGACTCGTAGTACGATGGAGATATGCTGGATGTTGGAATTTTTTTCAGATAATGAATCATGGTGTATATAACTGATTTTAAAATGTAATTATATTCTGATTTAGGCAGCAGAGAAATAGTAGCTGCCTTTCTAAATACAAAGAAGATGAAATATGGCCTCTCTGGCAAATCCCTCATTTTTAAATAACTGGCAACCTAAATGGATCACGTCTAACTGCCAAGCACTACTCATCTGTGTCGATCTGTATTTTAATCATAGTGTCAGATTGGCTCAGCTGGTTTGCCTCAGGTTGTCTGCTGTTTATTTTGGCCATTGCCTGTAATTTAGCCCCGTGATGCCCTCCTTCGTAGATCCATCTCTTTCATCCCTCCTCTTCAACCCCAAGTGGGTGCTGATAGCCTACGATACACATGTATTATTCAGTCGCAGAGCGTTAGGATGATATTAGGAGGTGGGACACGCTGCAAATATGGAGCAACAAGGGAGACTGAAGGAGGAGGAGCATGCAGTGGTTTGTAAAGGTAGAAAGGCATCAAAGGCAATAGTGGGTTGAGTATCTGTGGATTTATTAGAAATACAACGGCAGTGGTGCCACAGCCTGCAGGGGGAAGACAGGGGAAGTGTCACAATGTTCTTTCTGACGTTTCCATAATGAGAAGACACATAAGAATACTGAAGTAATCACTCAGCTTGTACTTGTGACTGTTGTTAGGGTACTTGCCTCTCACCATTGTGCTATATTTACAGTATAGTGGCATTGAGAGTTGTCCTAGGGGCAAAACAGGGTATTACTTTGAAAAAAATGTTGTGTACGGTAGATACAAGATAAGAAATGATGAACTGTAGTAGATTCAAGGTTGCTAGTCCAGTCATTTCTGACCCTGGTCGTAATGTATTACATGTTTTCCCTGCTCTAAGTCATCTAATTACCAAGTGAGTTGAAGTAGATGTGTCGGAACAGACAATACACAAGGTAATCTAGGACCAGAATTGTTAACCACAGTGTGGGCCATTTCTTCAGCTAGATGTTCCAACGTTGCGCTTAAAAAAGAAGAAAAAAACGAATGCAGAGTTCAATGATATGGTTCGTTGTTCTATTTAATCTACAATATGTTCTTCTGCTGGAATAAAAGCACTGGGATTTGGTGCTCTGTCACTCTCCGTGTCTCAGCTGGAGGGTCATCATTGCTCTTATTCCAGAGGCAAAACAGACCTCCAACTGCCACCCCCCCCCCCCCCCCCCACCCCAAACAGACCAACTGTGACACACTGATCTCCTCCCAGCACCAATTCTTTTTAGCATCTTACTCACTCTCCTGCTTAATTTGTTTTACAGCTAGCATGTCAACACTCACAAGGTTGAGTGTTTCGAAGTGAGACTTATGGGAAATTAAGTCTTTGGCCAATGTAGAGACTGTGGTTATATATGCGAGTCAGCGCACTGCTGGCTGGTTGTTCCTGTGGTTTTACCTTTGCTGAAGAAGCCGGTGCTGTGGTCAAATTGCAGCCACTGTGCATCTGATGTATAATTGGATAAAAATGATTCATTTGACATTATATTACCTGCTGGAATGACATTTTTCACTGGTGTGAAAATGCATTTACGAAGCAATTGAAATAGGACTGTAAAAAGTATCTATGAACAATGACTTAACGTTCTGTGTTTCACAGTATCAAAAGGTGTATGAATGTTTTTCAGATAGCATCACCTTTATTACTCAAGCACCTTGGATGTACTCGAGTCACTGCAAGTGCCAGTAACACTACCATTTTTGGACACTTAGCAAAAACACACTTGTTATAAAACATGACGCTGAGGGCACATTTGGTTCATAGTTTTAAATAATGCTTTCGAGATTAGATTAGAGGAATCAGGATTAGAGGAATAATTAGTGTAGGTGTAAGTGCCAAATGCAGAGTGCCATCTGTCCCCCACTTTCCTTCTAGCAACTAGACTGATCAGTCAGAAGTCTTCATGCACCCTATTGTGTTTTCCTGGGTGTGATCGCAGTGTTTGTGCTCTCTGTCAAGTTTAATGTCTATCTGCTGTAGTTATTGTGTCTTCACTGCTCTTAATTATTTATTGAACAATGGATGTGTATTTGCATTTATGTATTTATATGAAATAAAGGAATGAACTTGAAACTCAACGTGTGGGTTATTTCTGCCTTGTGTCTCTCTCCCCTTCCTTTCAATCTATCCAGTTCCACATGTGTTCTCTCACTGAGCCTCCAGACTGCAAACATTCTGAAAATTCTTATTAAACTAGTGCTTTCAGGTTGCTCCATGTTGAAGCTTCTTGAAACACATCAGGGCTGCTTCCATTCTCCTGCTGGCTCTTTTTTATTATGGGCCACAGTATCCCTTCTACCTTGGCCTTAACTACTTTTGCTTTTCTCAGGCTAACCTTTTCTGCATTCTCTCTCTGTCTATCCCTCCATTCTTTTCTTTTCCTGCAGAATCGCATGCACGAGTCTCTTATGCTGTTCGACTCCATCTGCAACAACAAATTCTTCATTGACACTTCCATCATTCTCTTCCTCAACAAGAAAGACCTGTTCGCTGAAAAGATCAAGAAATCAGCATTGAGTATCTGTTTCCCGGAGTACACAGGTGAGAATGTGGCTGAACTCCTATTTTTGGTTAAAAACTAATATTCCAGTCTCAGTGTCCTCTACAGTAACCAGATTTTAGACAGTAGAAATTACGTTTATGCTCAACGCAGAATGTTCATGGAAATGGGAGAACATTGTTTTAATGCACACTGTCTGATGTGAGACTCTTGGTCTGGCTGGGGATTGCGTGAGTAAAACAACCTAAATATGAGAATTTTCATCTGTGGTCTTGGTATTCATTCTTTTTAGTTAAGGAATGAGTTAATCTAACTTTACACCAATCAGCCATAACTTAACACCATCTAATATGGTTTAGTTTCGCTCATGCTACTTGACTGTGGTGCACTGTGCGCTCTGACGCCTTTAAATCAGAGCATTAATATTTAGCGATATAGTTGTTATTTGGAATATCCCACCCGTGCCACTATAACAAGTTACTCACTTCACATGCAGGTGGTATTAAAATTAAACGTTTGCAATAAATCTGTTATGAAGATCAGTGAATTTACAGCAACAAATTAGTGATCCTATGACCTATCCTATGGATATTTTCTATAGATGAATGAAAGAGAAATGGAGCCAGTAGCCCCAATTTTTTAAAAAGTATGTTTTAAAACATTCGTAAGCTTATCATGTACAATAAAACCATGTTTGCTTGCCAAACTAGTCTCTCGCCATGAAAGGCTGCAGAACAGATTTTCTTCCATGCTATTTACCTCGTTAAGCTGCCAACCTCACCCCTCCCCCTCGCCACAGTGCGAAATGTGTCAGGTGTATGCATTTCTCCCTCTATAGCTCACCAAACTTGGGTCCGTGTTAGCGCTGTAGCCTAGAACGCGGTCAGTCATGTTAATTCTATAGGTCGACTGCTGCTGTTGGTGGGTGGACAACACTAATGTATGATGGACCAATCACTGATGCATCCTCAGTCTGCTTGGTGTCTGGACCATCAATCAACACAGGAAATCTCTGTTGTTTGCAACTATCGCTGCAATAAATTGACAAAGACACAGCAGGATATCAATGACTTTTTTAATGCTCTATTTCATTAGCTCGATAGTCTGCGTACAGTTGCCGACATTCTTTAATTTAATTTAAAGGTTTCATTTTATTTTTAAAATCTGTCAAAGAAATGTGTTTCAAAGAAATGTCACTAATCCGTTTCAATAGCTCGCCACCCCACCTCTTGCCAAATTTAGGTCCCAGACCAACGAGTGAGATTACAGGGTTTGACTGTGTACAGTGATGCATTGCCATCAGTTACAGTCCACCATTTAGTATTGGATTTTTAAGCATAAAAATGATAAAAGGTTCCCTTACTGTCACATCATCCCCAAACTGAGCCTCATTTCATCTGTGTTTATGATTAACCTCTATTAGGATGTAAGATAAAACAGAAAATGTACTAATGTTATACGGAACATTTCTATTTGCTTATTACTTACATGTTATGTACATATATCCTTTTAATTATGTAAGTATTTAAACTTTGAACATATAATAATGTTGATGCACATGGTATTGTAGATTAGATCAAACCCAACTAATCATGTCAATTGCTTTAAAATGTTAATGATTGCAATAGCTAGCACCTGATGCTAATTCTGGCTAGTCCAGTAAACTATTAGCCTTTCTGTAAAATATAATGTCAAATATATTGCTCATAAAAATAAACACTTTTTAATCAGAGGATAGCTTTAAGGCAATTAAATGTTATTTATCTGATCAGTCAAATAGCAGAGGGGATTTTTAATCAATTTAAGCTGCTTTGGTGTTAATGAAATGAACAATGAGACCATCCCCAAAACAGGAATGGTTTTACAGGTGGAGGCCACTGACATTTTTTTCTGCCTCATCTTTTCTGACTGTTTTTGCGCTACTTCTGCATTAAGCTAGGGTCAGATACTGGTAGCATGAGGTGATACGAGATCCCTGCAGAGATTGCACAGGTAGTCTTAACTCCTCTGGGATGGGGCATCAATATGTCATTGCCAGGGGGCTTGTGTCTCCCAGTCACAAGAACATGGAGGAGATTCCAGCCGTTACTCTGGACAGGGAGGTGGAAGGGCCTACAGAATGACTTCACCAAACAGACTTCATGTGGGTGACGTCCTCTAATGGGCCCTGTGCTCATTGACTGGCATTTGCCATAGAACACCAGAATTATCAGGTCCCGCTGGCACCCTGTGCTTTTCTCAGATGAGAGCAGGTTCACCCTGAGCACACGTCGGACATGAAAGAGTCTGGAGAAGCCGTGGAGAATGTTATGCTCCCTGTAACATCATTCAGCAAGACTGGTTTGGTTTGGGTCAGTGATGGTCTGTGGAGGAACATCCATGGAGAGATGGACAAACCTCTATAGGCTAATCAACAGCTCCCTGACTGCCATTAGGTATTGGGATGAAATCCTTGTAAAAATTAGTGTCTGTACCTACGCTGGTGCAGTGGGTTCTGGGTTCAATGCCCAGCCTCATGTGGCAAGAGTATACAGGACATTCCTGGAGGATGAAGAATCTGTTACCATTGACTGACCTCCATGCTCGCCAGACCAAAATCTAATTGAACACCTGTGGAAAATTATGTTGCACCTAATAATGCACCACAGACTTTCCAGGAGCTCAGTGATGTGCTGGTCCAGATCTGGGAGAACACTATACATCATCTATTTAAGAGAACAGTCATGGTCAGGCACATATGTTACATATATACATGCATACATGTTACTCATATCAGTTTAGATTCAGCAAGATTTTTTTCCCATTGAGATCTGATGTATAAAAATGTCCCGTTTGTTGGGAGGGGTTTTGGCCCATTAGGTTTACCGTTACATCTTCACTTAAAAGAATACAAATTTCTTCTTCTCTCCAGAAATGCTATGATATACATAAAAATCTAACTTTCTTCTTATGAATTCCAGGAACATACTCATCAGGAAAAGACTAAATGAATTTGTGAGAAAGTTGCAGTTATCTGAAGAAATACCAATGATTTTCATCTACAGATTTAGAAATAAAAATACAAAATATCCTAGTATGTGACTTTGTATTTATTCCTGACTCTTCTTCGAGAGCCTAAAAGGAGTTCAGGTATATAAGGTGTATAAAATGGAAAACGATGGTTAAATTAAGCAGAAATAGATGGGACTAGCGTAGCGAGTGGCTTCTAAAGCTCTGAATTCATTGCACAATGGACAGAATGCTCTCTCTGTGACCGTGTGTGTTTGTGTGATGGACGTACATTGAAGTTGTTGCAGTGCGGTGGTCTGCTCAGGGCTGTCGGTAAGAGCCTGTAGTGCTTGGACCAGGCTTGGGCAGCCATGAAGAGATGAGCCCTGAGGGATGGCTGCCGTCCTGTCCATTTCTCTCTCTCTCTCTTTCTCTCTCTCTCTCTCTCTCTCTCTCTCTCTCTCTCTCTCTCTCTCTCTCTCTCTCT